>JAQGAK010000774.1:0-53087 GCA_034696945.1 Lipothrix lubbocki | reverse complement strand
TTATTATTTGATTTATTTTATTATTATTATTTTATTTATTTTATTATTATTATTTTATTTAAAAATTTTGTTTAAATTATTATTTTTTTTTTTACTTTTTGCTCACTTTTTTAAATAATTCCTCTGCATAAAACTCCATCTGTTCCCCCGTTAATCGTACAATTATTATGTTTCAACTAAAATTAAAATTCAATAGTAATAAAATTAGAAAAAAACAGGTCAGGGATTTTTCAAAAAATGAAATAAAAATTCATGTATTATTAATTGTAATGTGCCGTGATTTGTGGATATATTTTTTCAGGTGGGATGGATCCGGGCCGAAGACCAGACAATTCTGACGCTGGACACCAAGGTGGTCACGCATAATAGTCGAGTGACGGTTACTCATGACGGGAGTCGCACGTGGAACCTTCACCTCCGGCAAGTGCGTCAAAATGACCGCGGCTGCTACATGTGCCAAATTAACACGGTGCGGAATAATTTCCACTACTACAAAATACAATAAATTTATGAATTTACTGCAAAGATTACATAGAAAGGAGTCATTATTATAAATGGGGGGACTTTAATGCTAAAACCGGGAATCAAACATTCAAATAATTAAATATTTAAAAAAAAGATCCGAGAATTTTCAAGTTGTCAATAGCAAGTTTAGCACTTGGCGTGAATTCGTTTAAGATCCTGAAAGTTTCTGAATTTCACAGCGCATGCCCAGAAATCCCTTTGATCCTTAATGCATTAATTAATTCGTTAAGCATAAAATGCGGATAATTCTGATTTTTAAATTCCAGGCCATCATGAAAAAGCAGCTTGGTTGCATTGACGTTCATGGTAAGCTTATGAAAGAAAAATACACTGAGAAAAAGCTTCCAGGAGCTTATTCACACTCCCACTCTTATTACAACTACCTAATTGTTTCTTCGCCGCCATTTGTCACATCAATCAGAGCTCATTCGATTTTGGAGTGAGAAATGTAAAAAAAATAGGGGAGAGGAATTTCTAAAAAGAAGAAAAGTCTGAAAATCTCTAGTATTCTATTATTCACCGTATATTTGATTTAGGTGTATATATGTACGTACATATTATTAATACATACATATACCTATATGCGTCTTTTGCATGTTAATTGAAACATAATATTATTTTGGGAATGGTATAAGCGGATTAAATCAAGAAGTCTTGGATTCATCATCACATTTCTGTTGTTAACAGCTGGTATTTAAAAAAGGAGCTTTTTTTAACCCTCTCTTCCCTTTCCCCACTCCACCGTTTTCACCAAAAACGGCTGCTCTGCTCTGCCTGCCTGCTGCCTAACTGTGGCGACGAGCGGATTCCGCTGCTGTAGAATTCCGCTCTGGGAATGTAAATAAGGTTTTTGGAGTGAGAGGAATAAGCTGATTATATATAAAGTAAGAGACTGGGGCAAGTAGGAGGGAAAGCTTATATATTACTACTCCTCCTTACCGATCTTCTGCTCCTTCCTTCAAAATCAGCCAAAAGCTCATTAGCATCATTCAGCTTCATTAATCTCATGATAATTTGTGATAACTATTATTTTAGGAGCGGTATGTGGGGAAAATATAGATATTTAAGAGTCGGGAATAAATTCAAGTGAGGCGGCTAATAAATGTAAATAATCTGCTTTAAGTTTGTTTTTAGTGGTAGACAATCTTCCTTGATATACATAATAAAACGATTTTTCTTATTCAAATTCCGTGTTGTATTGTTTTAATTGACTTAAAGAATTATTATACATGGGAAAATAAAATCCTGCCACATTCCACCCTATATGGTGATTTCTTCCCTTTTTGATGTTTCTAGAAGACTGTGTAGGCATGCAAGTGATAAAAAACTGAGAGAGGAGTTTGCAAGTTAATTCCCAGCATTGGGAAGCGGAAAAATAAAAATTAGAACGTAAAATAATGCAATCATTTAAGGTATTTTCACTAGTTTGCGGGGAAAAGTATTACTTTGCAAAACAGTAAAAATTTTAAGACAGTAAAGGATTTAAAAATTCTTAAGCTTAGAAAGCGAAAGAGGGAAATTTAGAAAGCAAAAAGTGAAACCTAGGAAGCAAGCAATAGAAATTGAGAAACAGAAAAGTGAGATTCAGAAAGCAAAAGAGTGAAAATTAGAAAGCAAAAGAGTGAAATTGAGAAAACAAAATAGTGGAATTTAGAAAGCAAACAGTAGAAAATGAGAAACAGAAGTGTGAGATTTAGAAAGCAAAGAGTGAAAATTAGAAAGCAAAAGAGTGAAAATTAGAAAGTAAAAGATTGAAAAATAGAAAGTGAAAGAGTGGCATTTAGAAACCAAAAGAGTGAAACTTACAAAGTAACAGAGGGAGTTTTAGAAAGCACAGGAGTAAAAGAGAAAAATCTAGAAAGTAAAAGACTAAAATTTATAAAATAAAAGTGGGAAATGTAGAAAAAATAAAAGCGTGAAATTTAGAACGTAAAAGGAAAATTAAAAAAAGTAAGGTAGTAAAATATTGAAACTAAGGAAATAAAAGTGGGAAATTTAAAAAGAGTAAAAGAGTGAAGTAAGCCCGGAGAGCCATGGGAAAAAATAAGAGTGGGAGTGCACAGGCGACTGGAAGAGAAAAAGAGAGAGATCGGGTGAAACCTGATGCTCTGGTGAGGGGGTGGGTTGGTTTGTGTGGTAGTGAGTGTGGATGAAAGAACATGTTTGATTACAGTTTCACCGAACATAATCGACGCGGAGACCAGCTCGGATATAACGGTTCGCGAGGGAGATAATGCGACATTAGTGTGTAGAGCCACAGGACATCCACCTCCCCGCATCATTTGGAAAAGAGAAGACGGCGAGAAAATATCCATGCGTCACAGACTCCGTGAAGTTTACAAAGGTATGCACACACACACACACACACACACACTTTTTTACATATTACCACACGGGCATACTTTTACATTACTTTTACATGCTTAACAATACGTAGTGTGCAATCTTTCCGTACATACCGGGGTAATGTGATATGCCCATCTATGCCTCCACCCATACCTAAATATATGCCTATCTATGGCTTGCTCGGATTGTCATGTTTTGCAAGTGGTCCATTATTCCCCGTACTTTTACTTTACTCACACACAATCGTCCTTCTCGTCATGAGTCCTTCCCTCTCTTAAATTTTTCCCTCTCTTATTTCTCTCTCTCTCAATTCCACTCTCGGTAATGCATTGATGGAATGAGGAGGGCCAGACACACACACACAGAGCAGACGACTGCTGCGGGATTATTTTCGGGAATGAGTACATTTTGAGCGTCTGTGTCTCTGTATTTATTCGGGAACGGCTGCTGGAAAGAATGGCAAAACAATGGAGAGGTGTTTGTGGGCAATGAGGACTATTAGACCGTACTTTCCTATAGCTTTCCTACATCTTCCCTATAGGTTCCCTATAGCTTTCCTATACATTTCCTATAGTCTCCAGAGCCGACAGGAAAGAATACAGAAGAGAATGAGAAATCTGTCCCCGTCCAACAAAGATAATGTAATGCGATGAAAGGGAATGAGTTTTTGATGCGTGCCCTGCTTGCTTATTCCATGATATAGGCTATGATAACATCACGGGGGAGACTCTGCAGTTCATCCGACTGGACCGACGACAGATGGGAACTTTCCTCTGCATCGCCACCAACGAAGTCCCGCCAGCCGTCTCCAAGCGAATCACTCTCGATGTCAATTGTAAGCAATTACTTCTTCCTCTCTTCCTCTCTCTCTCTCTCTCTCTCTCTCCACATTTATCACCTTATCATCATCCCGTCATAATAATAATTCTCATCCCTCGCTCCATTCCCTCCTTCCTCACCTCCTTCGTCTAACTATATGACTGACTCTCATCACTATATGTATCTTACGTATACCCTCTTCATATTATATCCCATCGTCTTCTGTTTTTTCAATGAGCACAGTCGCCCCGATGATCAAGGTACCAAGTCAATTACTCGGGGCTCCTTTTGGCACGGATGTTGTGCTGGAGTGTCAGGTGGAGTCCTGCCCCAAGGCTTTCATCTATTGGATGAAGAACCGCGGAGAAATGCTCATGGGAGGATTAGGACTGCAAAACAGGTCAGCGCTTTTTCCTTTATTTTTCTCATATTTTTACGGTACGTCTATACGGACTTTTATTTTTCCTGGATTTTTCCTATGCATTTTACATACTTTTCCTATATTTTTCCCATGCATTTTACAGACTTTTCCTATATTTGTCCTATGCATTTTACATACTTTTCCTATACTTGGTCTCTGCATTTTCTAAATTTTTCCTATATGTCTCCCATGTATTTCACCGTGGATTTCCTATACTTTTTCTATTTATTTCCTATATATTTCCTTCATTTTCCTTTTGTGTATTTCCTATATTTTCCTTATGTACGTCCTATATTTACCTTATGCATTTCCGATTCTGCACTCCCAATACTTGTCCCACATCCCCCCAATGTTTTTCAAAGTCTCACTAGAATTTCCCCGCCGCGGGCGAAGCAATTGAATTGTACGTGTGTACGTGTGTCTCTGTGTGTGTTTGAACAGCACCAAGTACATGATTGAGGAGACGCGAGTCACTTACAAAACATTCGTCAAACTGACGGTGTTTGGATTCCAGAAGAAGGATGTGGGTATTTACAACTGCATGGCAGCTAATTCCATGGGAAAAGCGGAGGCGAGTATCCGTCTGCATGGTCAGTTCATCTTTCCCTATATCCTTATATACATATCTCCACATCCCTCTACTATATCCCTATAGATACATACTAGTAGCTTTGCATAGCTTCACAAAGCTCCATATATACGTAGCTTGATGTACATAGCAATAGCATCATATCCTTTGTATTTTTTATATAGGTATACCTCTTTTTTTATAGCTTTAGTATAAATACCTTTGTACAGTTGAGGTTCCCATAGTAGTTTATATACCGCAGTGTCTGATACCCTCGACCGCCTAAAGAGCAGGATTTGCATGGTGAGAGGAGAGGGTGGCGAGGACCAGGACAGCGACGGCGAGGACGAGGGAGACGGATGAGAGGAAAGGAAAAGAAAAAAAAGAATCTATATATAGTTGGTGTTTGTTGGCAGAGAGGATGTGCTTGTTGTCCTTGTCTTGTTGCTTGGCGAGTTATTTAGCATAAAATCGATGTGGGCACACACAAGTCCTGCTGCTCTTTAAGTCCACAACTCGGATGGATGAGCAGGAGAGAGTTATCCCTCTTTTTCTGTCTCTCTCTCTCTCTCTTTTCTGGAGAGAGAGAGAGAGAGAGAAATCGAGAGAGAGGGAGAGAAATCGAGATAGAGAGACAGAATGCTAAAGAGAGAGAGGGAGAGAGAGAGTGAGGGGAAGAGAAAGCAAGAGAGGGAGAGGTAGAGAGAATGTAAAAAGGAGAGAAAGGTACAAAGCAAAAGAGATAGATAGAGAGAGCGAGAGAGAGAGAGAGAGAGAGAGAGAGAGAGAGAGAGAGAGAGGGGAGAGAGAAATTTAGACAGAGCTATGCACTCACTCCTGATCAGAAATTCAAGGGGCACTCTGAGACTCCGGAGCGCCTGTAGTGGTATTGAGAAGATTGAGGACCCGGAGATCCATCATGAGTCCGTCGTCCACACTTGTTCAGTCGTGTGAAAGCAAGTCAAGTGAGCAGATCTCCTCATTCCATCATCTCCTTTTTCTCTATATACAAATATAATATGTATATTATTTATATATTTAAAGAGTAGTAAAAATATAGTGAGAGGGTGAGCGGAGCGGAGTGTGGAGGTAGGACGACGACGGGGTATGCCGCGTGGTGGACCTTTGAGCTTCATAGTATGAGCTTTTTATCATAGTAGGGAAAGGCTGTTTAGCGGCGGGGGTATGTTCTGTTACAGTTTCTGTTACATGGGGTGCTTGGCTGCTACTGCGGCTGGGGCTCTGGGCTGGCTGGTGGACGGACGACGTACGTGATGGACTTGTGAGTTCGAGCGTGTCATGTTAGCTTAAGCTGTCTCTCATCTGTCAAATTTCTCAAGTCAATTCATGCTTTATATTTTCCTCCAATTTCATTTCGTCATTGCTACTTCCCTATAATATACACACTATATACTAAAGCTTTTTTCGACTCTCTCTTCCGGAAAATTTGGAGCCTCTAGTTCTTCTCTGTGAAAGTATTTTTTTTTCTATCTATAGGAAGAAGCTCCTCTCTTTCATTCTATTTTAGCTTTTATATTCCCGCAGTTTTATCTGTAACTTCTATTTTTGTATTTTCCATAGAATTTGTATTTATTTATTTTTAGTTTTGATGTTTTTTTTGGGTTCTTTTATTCCGTTTCATTCTTCATACTAAAACAATTTACTAATACATTCAATACATAATTATAAAATTCTCTCACGCTCACAAATCCTCGCGCTTAAGAAATCTTCAAGCTTTGAAACATCCTTGTAAATAAAACAAATCCTTGAATATTGCAAAAATCCGTGCGCTAAACATTCCCGCGCAAAAAATCCTCTTTTTTGAACAAATCCGCTCGTTAAAAATTCAGAGAAGCTAAAATTGCTAAAGACATCCATGCGTTGAATTATCCTTGATTTTGAAAAATCTCGCGGTGAAAAAAAATTCGAATTAAAAAAATTCGTGCTAAAAAAATCTTTAAATTAAACAAATTCTCGTGCTAAAAAAACTTTAAATTAAAAAAACATTTCGTGCTAAAAAAATCTTTAAATTAAACAAAGTCTAGTGCTAAGTACTAAAAATCCTCAAATTACGACAATTCGCGCGCTTAAACATTTTAGCGGGAAAACTCTTGGTTTTGAAACGAATTGGCGCGCTAAAAGTTCTAAAGCTAAAAAAGAACCGCCGCGCGCTAAAATATCCTTGAATAATTAAAAAAACATCCACGAGCCACAAAATTATCCTTGAACTCCAGAAATCCAAAAGCTAAAAAAAGGATCTTGAAAATAGAAAATTCAAAGTTAAGAAAAAAAACCCTCATGTTGAAAAAATCCTTTACTCATTTATTCAATGGCGAAAGGCTAAGAAGAAGAAGAAGAAGAAGAAGAGAGAGAGAGAGAGAGAGAGAAAATAGCTAAAGGATAAAGTTGCAATTTAAATTGAAGGAGAATTTGATCGGGGTTGGGGGAAAGTGGGTTTGATAGGCGTTTGTGTCTTTTCTCTTCAGCTCTCTCTCTCTCTCTTTTCCTTTCTGTCCACTGATTCTCGATTCTCTTTCAGTCTCTCTTTCACTGTGAGTGAGAAAAGCCAAGCGTAGAGAGGAGAATTTGACCTGGTCTGCTTCCACTCATTGACAACCAGAAGAGAGAGAGAGAGTCTCTTTTGGTGGAAAGTGAGATGGAAAGAGTGTGGAGAGGGGGAAAGAGAGACAGGAACTTGATCCTCGCTTTGGCTCTATAAATAAACTTATCTATATCTATAGATATTACATATGCCGACGGAGCTTTGTGCTATGCTTAAAGGTAGAAATCGAGAATCCTTTCTTTCGTCTCACATTTCAAGTAGTCCGTTTCCCCTTTAAAAAACATGCCGCTAGCTATATGAACTCTATTCTATCTGTAGATAAATTCTTCATCTGACCTTAGGTATGTGCAGTTATATAGTTATATATATAATAGATAGACGAATCAATGATCAGTTGATTTGTCGAACTTGACTTGTTTCCCCTTCCGGCGATTATTTTCTTTTGTAATTTTCTCTTGTTGTTACTGTTGGTGTTGTTGTTGTTGTCCGCAGAGATCAAAGTCAGCAAGAGTACTTTAAGTGCGACGGAGAACCAAGTGGCCACATCTCCAGGTAAATCCTTCTGATTTTTTTAACTATTTTAATTCCTCGTCGTGACTGAAATATTGATAATTTTTCAGTTACAAATACAATTTTGATGTTTTTTTCATTTAAAAATTCTATTTTGACACTTTTTTTAGGCACAACTGCAATTTTAGCACAATTTTGGTTACAACTGCCATTTTAGCACATTTTTGGTTATAACTGCAATTTTAGCACATTTTTGGTTACAACAGCAATTTTAGCACATTTTTGGTTACAACTGCAATTTTAGCACATTTGTGGTTACAACTGTAATTTTAGCACATTTTTTGTTACAACTGCAATTTTAGCACATTTTTGGTTACCACAGCAATTTTAGCGCATTTTTGGTTACAACAGCAATTTTAGAACATTTTTGGTTACAACTGCAATTTTAGCACATTTTTGGTTATAACTGCAATTTTAGTACATTTTTGGTTACCACAGCAATTTTAGCACATTTTTTGTTACAATTGCAATTTTAGCACTTCCACATGTAATTTCACCACTTTTTCAGCTACAAATGCTATTTTACCACAACCGCAATTTTGTGGCACTTTTTCCGTTTCAGATGGAATTGTGAAACATTTTTAGTTACAAATACAATTTTAACACTTTTCGGCTACAAATGCAATTTTAACCCTTTTTCAGTTACAAATCCGGGTTAGATTCGTTGTTGGTTTTAAATGCAAAATTTAGTTTTCCAGTCACAAACGCCATTTTAACACCTTTGCATGTATATTTATGTTATGTTGTATATTGTCTTGTCTTGGACATAAAATTTTAACACTTCCTGACTCACAAATGCTGTAGTATTTTAGCACGTTTTCATTTAAAACTGTGATTAAAAAATGTTCAGTTAGAAATTCAATTTTGACACATTTTCCGCTCGATGGTTTATTAAGTACCAATTTCTTCATTGCAAGAATATAAATTGGTACTTTGGGACCCTTTGCCTATAAAATGCAATTTAACATATTATTTTGTTTCCTTTAAAGGAAATGCTGAAATGAAATATTTTAAATGAAATAAGCTAATTATTTGAGTATTTTTTTTAGGTTTCCTATTATTTTTTTCCATTAATTTGAAATTTTATTTAGTTATTTCCGTTCCCCATTCATTAATTTCGGTTTTCTAGGATTTGCCACCCCGCCGATGAGCACGGAGGGAAAGGTCCAAGCGGGGAAAAGTTGGCAGCAACAGTCGATCAGGACCACTTACGATGAAGGTAAGACTAAGGGATTCTTGAAAATTCTCTACATTCCCCGTCCATATTCCTCTTCCTCTCTATCTTCACCAGGACCGACCACGCGGAGTTCAAGTGGAAATGTCTTTTTGGATGAGGGGAGAGCGAGGAGCAACTCTGCTCTTTTACACTTGATTGCCTCTCTTTCCTCTCTTCTTCTTCTTCTCTTTTGCGGGGAGGGAGTGAAGAGTGAAGAGAAAGAAGGACAGACAGAGAGAGAGAGAGAGAGAGAGCGGACGGGGAGAGCAAGGAGAAGGGATGACAATTTTGGCTTTCCTCCTGAATATTCATGGCCATGGAGTGTCAAGCCACTCGAGAAATGTGTACGGACGGGGAGAGTTTGGAAAGGAATGAGCTCAGTCATTCACTCACCCCACCTGTTTTCCCTCTCTCAGCTTCTCAAGCTCATCCTCAATCTCCTCAATCTTAACACATATATACTATACACTTCCCCATTCTCACAATTTATCCTCCGCAATTGTAATTTCCTCGAGGAGAGCAATACGGTGGTGAAAATTCTAAAGGAGCAATTCGGGCTAAAAGGAAAATTCCGAAATTAACAATTCCTTTAAAATTCCAACTTGTCCCGCCAACCGCAACATTTACACTTTTCCCCCTTAGTTTCACGTTTCTAAAGCCACAGGGTAAAATTGAAAATTTGAGTTTTTTTATCAAACAAGCATTTGAAATCATAAAATAATTTAAGAAAATCAATAAATAACTTGAAAAAGTTGATAAATAATTTGAAAAATAATTTGTAATTTTTTAAAAAATCATTTAATTTTTTTTTAATTTGAAATTTTTTTAAAATAATTTGAAATTTTTTAAAAATAATTTAAAAAATAATTCGAGAAATTTAAAAAATAATTTGAGAAATTAAAAAAAAGATAAATAAAAAACATTATTAGCAGCAAATAAAAAAGGGCTTTTTTAAAATACGAAACACTTGCCCTGCCACCCGCCGATAAAAAGACAATCGGGCACGATCGCAGTTGAATTTAATGCGGTGTTTATTTTCCAACTCTCCCCAAAATCCCTCACTAATCCCCGATTGTGATAGAGAGAAAGACATAGAGGAAGGGCAAAGGAAAGGTCGGTGATGGTAAATGCAATAGTATTATTGGTGAACGCTCTCTCCAAAAGTAGGAAAAGGTCAAAAAGTAAAAAAAGAAGAATTTTATCGTTGAAAAGGCAAATACGAGTATCTGCACAATTCCCATACAAAACCTTGAGAAACTAAAAATCCGTAGAATGTAAAAAGACAATATATGATATTACAATAATTGATGGTGGATACCTCATTTTGCATTTAAGTTCACATGGAGATAGTCCTGTTTGCACCTCCACAAAGGGATACTTAGTCACTTTTGCATTTTGAACTTGAAAGTGAAAAAAATATTTGTAGAAAAGCTTCGTAGTTCATTTTTATTATTACGTTTCTCCAACTGTGGAGATAGTCACATTTGCCTTTTCAGCAGCGTTGAGTAAAGAAAAGAGAGAAAGAGATAATTTTCCCGTGGTCAAATGATTACAGTACTGGATTCTCCATGTATTTATATATAGAGCTATATATAGTATACGTATATAGATATATATATAAATTTACTGATTGATTGATGTCCGGATTGGTTTAATTTGTCAGCTGTAGCTCCAAGGGACTCGGTCGTTTCACCCCGTGATCCCAAATCAGAAGTGACTCGCCGAGGTCGAGGAGGTGGAGGAGGCGTTGTGCCCAATTCTTCCGCATCGTCGACGTCCAATCTACAGAGTAAATCCCTCGTCGCTCTAGTTAAACTTGTTGTTGTTGTCCTAGCCGTCGGGGGCTCGCTTATTGGTTGGCGGTGATTCCAAAGCCTCATCTCTGCCCTCTCGCGCTACGACGAAGTCTCGGATCGGATCGGACGACGAGAAGACGACAAGAATGAATTGGCTGGATTGACTTTTATTCCTCCTGGCCACTCAACCACAATTTCCTCTTTACACTTTTCATCATCAGATTATCGGAGTGGGACAGAATTATTGTCCACAGTCAGAGAGATTTATTATTTTTTTGAGAATACAATTATTATTCCCAGAATTAAATTTCGCGGGCAAATTTTTACCCTAGACTTTTTATCTTTAGGGGGCAAATTTGTTCAGGACATATTATTTCATTTCAGGGCAAATTTCTCCTGGGAATTTTTTATTTTGAGGGCAAAGATTTGTTCAGAAAAGTAAATTATTTTAGGGGAAATTCGCTCAAAAATTCAATTATTTTAGGGGGAATTTCTTCCGAAAATTAAATAATTTGGGGAAAATTTCTTCCAGAAATTAAATAATTTGAGGGAAAATTTCTTCCAAAAAATAAATAATTTGGGGGGAAATTTCTTCCGAAAATTGAATAATTTGGGGGAGAATTGTCCCAGAAATTATAAAATTGAAAGGATAAAATGTTCCTCCGAATAGCAATTAATTATGTTTATTTATTTGAATAATTTATTTTGATAATTAAATGTAATAATTAAAATTTATCATTTTAATTTAATACAAAGATACATACAATTGCCAAATTAATTTCCAAAATAGGAAGGTCGTACGGAATGAAGAATAACAGTGTATAAAAAAGGTTTGTCAGGGTGTGTTCAAGTATTATTTCCAGATTTATTAACTTTTTTAATTAATTAATTAATTAATTAATTAATTATCTAAAATTATTATTCTTATTAGCATTAGCAAGTAAAGCTCAACCCCCCGTGAAAGCACACTGGAGACTCGAGGCCTGCCCCTATATAAAATATTGGGAGCGGCGCAGGTCAGGGGACGTGTGTGCGGGTCAATGTCATATCAATAGCACAATCTTACTAACTCATATATATGTAAGTATAACTAGTCAAATACAGTATTGAAAAGTAATTTAGGCGGTAATTTTAAAGGATCCGTAATAATTTTATGCAATTTACTGTGAGAGGCAAAATCTCTATAGTCATTTCCCGAGTCAAATTGTCAAGAGAATTTTCTATAAATTTACTGAGGAAATTTTCTATAAATTTACTGAGAAAATTTTCAAGAAATTTATTGAGAAATTCTTTTAGAAATTTACAGAGAAAATTTTCCAGCAATTTACTGAGAACATTTTCTATAAATTTACATGAGAAAATGTTTCTTGAAATTTATTGAGTAAAAATGCCAAGAAATTTCAAAGGGAAAATGATTAATAAGTATTTAATTAATTAAAATTGTATATGAAAAAGAAGGTTATGTCTTTTTTTACGTATCGCTATAAATATTAAAAATTATTACAATAGAACCGACAAATGTCAAAAGCGGTAAAAAAAAGCAGGGAAAATTCTTTAAAATCCCTATACATTTGAATCTCCCGTTCGTTGATTCCCCGGACCACACAGGAATTACTAATAATAAAAGTTTGGAGATTTGGCTCGAACTTTGAATTAAACTGTAGGATTTCATCATCGAATTGGAAATGTCAGGACAAAGATAATTACACAAATATAGGAAAAATACAGGAAATTGTACACATGCAAATAGTAAACTGGTACCGTACCTAATAAGTATACGTGATTTTGTCCTATTGATTAGAGAGCATTATTATTATTATTATTAGAAAACAGAGAGAGATATGAGTTAAATGAACATTCACTATATATAATGACGATGCTATCATATTGCAATGAGACAAGGATTTCGATGAGTTTAAAAAATTACTAATATACGACGACGACGACGACGATGACGACGACGACGAAGAAGAAGATTTTATATTTTACATGTAAATATAGTAATAAGTATCCACTATACATATAGGAATATATGTCCTACTATAATTACATGTAAAATCTAAAACTGTTTAAAAATAGCTCAAAAACACACATCATCAATATATATTATTAAATATATTCCCGCAGTTGCCAAAAAAAAAATTCAGCGTTATACGGACTCCCATATATACTTACATAATTATGTATATATGTAATCTATATATCTATATGTAATAATAATATACATATGTAACGAGCATATATAATATTAATACTAAAATACATATATAGTATGTATCATTACTTATATAAAATTATTACATCTATACTATAGTTATAAGTTAAGCCATTGTAAATATTTGCATAAATAAAGTTGTCACCGAAGAGTTGCTATGGTGATTCCTGGATTACGCACTACATATATACATACTATATACTTTATAATATTTAGTATATATATGTGCATACTATAGATATGAAGAATGATATTGCGTTGGAAATTAATATGACGATGAGGGATCCTGTATTTAAAAGGGGATTCTGTGTATATTAAGGGATTGCTCATATACCCTTATACATATTATGTACATACTTATACAAACATACACCACAGTAGAGCACCACACCACCATTTCTCCAGCTTTTGACTCGACACCGCAGAACCCATGTAAAGTACATACAAACGACACACACACACACACACACACACACACATACCAATGAGCTAGCTACTAGCTATGGAGAAATTAAAAGGAATGGAGACAACTTATTATATACTATATACAATTGGAACTCTTATATTAAAACTACGATTGCAAATACATACGACGGGTTGATCCATCTCAACTTCTCCTTCTCATAACCCGCGTTTAGTTCTTCCCGCTCTCTCTCTCTCTGTCTCTGTCTCTCTCTCCGTACTCCATACTTTTACTATTGACTTATGCTACATATAGAGACAAGATATATATTTGTAGATTTTGACAACAAGAGTCCTCTGCTCCTGACAGTTATGACAGGCAATTGAAATAGTGCATCTCTCACTCATTCAAAGCAACAGCTTGACATCACTTTTTGGGTATGGATTTTGAATTGGATGTCATGCCTTATGGACGACTATCACAGTGTCAAACCGCAAAGTTCATAATGTCATATATATTCATATATATGTATATGCATGTATAATTAGTGGAGAGGTTGTGTCCATAGCCATTGGCGAACTCTAATAAACTCGCTAATATTCTAATCAAACAACTAATTTATTGACTTTTCGGAGATCCCCCCTGATGATTTAAATTGTTAACGGGTCTATTATCTCTAATAAAATTTTAGTAAATATTTTTGTGATGGGAATAATATTAGGGAAAATTATAAGAATTGTACTTATAACAGCTGAAGATGAATATGCGGACTGTAATATTCTCTGTATGGAAGCAATTTCGGGTGGATGATTTTTTGCGGAATTTTATCTGATCAGAAGGGCACACAAATTAAAAATTATTTAAATTGAATTCAGCTTAATTAAGCAGGGAAAAAATATTGAGTGGAGCTAAGAAGAAGAAAGTGTCGGTCTGTCAAGCCACTGAAGAACTTAAGAGAGAGAGCGGGGATTTCCCTGTTATCTTGTGTAATGCTAAAACAAACAAATCAAGTTGGCATTGTTTAGAAAGGCAGTCGAAATTCTTATAGACAGAATCGCAATCTCTATTTAAAGATACGTCCAAACCTATTGACAATCACAAAATCATTGCCATTTCATAAACTGAATTTCTTCCTTTTCCATTTTTACATTACTTTTATTTATTGACATAGTACATTAACACAGAATTTTTGCAGAAAATTGAAAGCTTGGTTCGCTTTCCGTCAAAATATGCCGCCCAACGGTTTCCTTTGGATCTAAATTCCTTTCTTCCTAAATTCCTAAATTTTTCCTTTGGAATTTAAAAAAAATAATTTTATCCAATTTTCATTAATTAGAAAACATCTGGTCTGACTCTTTAGCATAGCAAATTCCGAACCTTCTTATACAGGGATTTGCTTTGAAGAGTGAATTAACCACATTCTAGCTTATCACTATAGTCGCATATATATTCACCATGCCATAGTCACTGTATTCATCGTGGACGTGGAACCAGTTTCTAATCCAAGTAATTATATGTCCTGGTGTCAAGTTGGTCACGTTTAGTATTTGTCGCAGAAATGAGCAAATCCTTTTAAAAAGCGTGAATGAGCAAATTGTCTCAACTGAGCGTAAATGAAGAATTTGACTCAAAGAGCGTAAATGAAGAATTTGACTGAAAAAGCATAAATGAAGGAATTTGTTATCAAAGAGCATAAATGAAGAAATTTGTTACCAAGGAGCGTAAATGAACAAGTTGTTTTTTTGAAGCGTGAGCGAGGAATTTGTTTTTTAAAGAAAGATAGGACAACTTCCTCTCTAAAGACTCAACATGTTCTGCATAAATACTTTTTAGGTTTTGCTACTTTGGGTCGTTTTCGCAGATTTGGGTGGTGCTCCACACCCTAGTAGAAATGACTCGTCGTTGATCATCTCTCTCCTACGCACGAAAACTCTTTCCTACTGATTTCAACTTCCTGACAAGTCCTGAGGAGTGCAGAACTACACAGTAAACTAAAAGTTTGAACTCAAAGTTCAACGCAAGTTATAAGTCTCGACGACAAGAAAGTGCAGCAGCATGGTGATCCCGACCTCAACATATGACAAGTCAAAATTTCTCGGGGCGCTTTTACTCCTTGCTGCTCGCTCCTAAGACACGTTTAATTTAATATATTTGCATGTAATAAGACAAAGTGTGCATGTTCAAGATGTTGAGCAGCAGCGTGAAGAGCGGAGAGAGGAGGAAAAAGTTGAAGATATTTGAACCGCACTCCTCGTCTCTGATTCTCCGTTTCTCTTACTCTATTTCTCCCTCTCTTTCTCTCTCTTTCTCTCTCTCTCTCTTTCTCTCTCGCCCTCGCCACACGCGGAGAGAGGGGTCGTCGCGCGCGACAACTCCAAAAAGGAACTGTGCGTGTGTGTATGTGTGTGTGTGCGAGAAATCCAGGCAATTCCTCACCAACAATCATCCAACTTGTGGAAATCAAGTTGTGGTTACCCACCAACTTGTTCCCTTTCTGTACCGAACAGTTCCTCCCATAACAACAAGTGTTGTTAAACATTCGCCGCCAGACGTGAACCTCCACACGGCTCCACGCTCCTCCAATTCACTGTAGTATGTACCTATGTATATATAGTTTACAAATAACAAGTGCGGCAGATCATTTGCTCACTCACATGTCACTGCAGAAAATGGATCGCTCATCCCCTCCTAATTACCGCAAGCACATAATTATTGCTCATCCCGTCACGACGAAGAAATTTCACAGGCAAAATCAATAATCATGGGAAATCGTTGACGGTGCGAGGACTTTTGTCGCCCTCCCGCCAATGGAATCTTGCACACAGTCACAAACAAGATAGCGAGAAAATTTTTGCGAAAACATCGAGCAAACAGGACAAAAATAGGAAACGTACAAACGTTGAAATTGGAAAAAAAACTTAACAAACAGATACACAAAGACTCGAGAAAATAGAGGAAGAATTTACCAACACGGTCAAATTAGGGGGGAAACAAGAAAAACGCGGGAAATTTTCAAAATACAAAACGATGAGCAAGAAAATTTAAGAATACGACCAAATAGGCAGGAAATTTTGAAATACTACAAAATAGCAAATAATTTTAAAGTACGAAAGAATTAAATTAAAAATTGAGAAGTACAAAAGAATTGACTGAAAAATGGAGAAGTACAAAAGAATTAACTACAAAATTAAAAAGTGCGGAAAAATTAGAGAAAAGCAAGAAAAAAATACGGGACAATTTTAAAACTCAGAAATTAGCACGAAAAAAAGTGGGATGAAAAGGTTGGGAAACTAAATTAAAAAGAGGAAAGGAGAGAAAGAGAAGAAGAAAATCAAGGGAAAAGGAGGGAATGATGGTAGGAAAGTTGCATGCTAATAAAACGACGGAGGGGACAAGAGAGCACATTGTTCCTTGTCAGGGAATAATAAAGTGGTGTTCGGATGGGACTCTGATGAGGGTGGGTCGGAACTCAGCATTTCTCACACCGTCCCATTTCTCCCAATATTTCTAAATACTAAAATGATATCACTGCATGCAGACGATCCATATACTTGTATAGCTATATACTGTTGGTCATATGCATTACTGCCCCCACTGCCTGCAATATTAGATGAACGATAAGAGATTGTGTACGATTTAGTAGGTGCTCCATATATAGTGCTATATACATGTACAAGGCTTCCTTCCCATCCCTTCCTTCTTTCTGCCCGTCGTTCCACCACATCCCCACAATCATCGCATCCTTAACATCCTCACAATCATTATCGCATCCTTAACAATGCCAAACTTTTCTTTTTAATATGACTTTTTATTTTCCGAGGCTGCAGAAAGCATTTTATTTCCTGAGTCACCCCGTCACCATAGCAAGCATTTTATTTTCTATAGTTCTCTCACAATCCTTAGAATTTACCCACGCTTTTTAATACACCTACGCTCTGCTGTAATGCACGCATGCTTTATAATACACCCAGGTTTTATAATACTCCTATGCTTTATAATACACCTATGCTTTATAATACTCGTATGCTTTATAATACTTGTATGCTTTATAATACTTGTATGCTTTATAGTGCATGTACATACAAATTTTATTTATCAAGTCCATAGCAAGCATTTTATTTTTACGGAGTTTTTCTCACACACATACACAGAGAGAAAGAATATCCCTGACAACAGGAAGAATTTATACGTTTGCGACCACCCACGCCGCGTCCCCACTCCCGTGTGGAATGCATCCTCTCCAGCAGAACTTGTCGAGGCATTGAGGATGAGATTATGAGATTGACTAACTCTGTTTAACATTCATTCCTTGTTGCCGCTGCTGCTCCGATCCACACACACACACCCGCCTCTCGATCCGCCGATCCGATCCTTCCACACTCACTCCAAGCCAAGCCTACATATCCATCCAACAGTCTATTAGCTCGAGTGAAAATGAGCAATTTCAACTGTGATGGCGTAAATTGCTGAATCAAGTTTTGAATAAAAGAGAGCAGCGATCTGGAATGAATCCAGCAGCACACGACAAAATCTTTTAATGTATGTGCATAGTATGTATGAAGGTAGTAGAGAGGTAAATATGTATAGTTAGGGATGTACATACATATATATATATGTATATAGGAAGGGGACGACGGAGAGCGACTGATCGAATGAAAGCTCATTTCATCTCTAATCAGGGAGCATTAGGAATTAGCAAAGCAAAGTGCAAAAGGAAATATTACGTAGAGAGAGAGAGAGCGGTAATAGAGAGAGAGAGAGAGAGAGTCAAGGTGCATGGATCACACATGAGATTTTAGTCCCGTGGAGTTCAAATATACATTCAGAGGCATGTATGTATGTATCTCTATATGTATATGTTCCGAGATCCGAGATCCCATGGATTTAGCACACAGCCGAGCAATTTTCAGTGGATTTTACTTGTAAACACCCAACACACCATAGAGTTAGTTCCTGCATATTTATTTCAAATATCAAATATTCACAACACACCGAGACACCGAGAGTTGAGTGAATGTTCGCGGTGCTGCTGGATAGTGTCACCGGAGTGCTTCGCATACCATGGCGCTACCGCATGGCTGTACATATACTATGGCGTTACCATTGGCCACGGCCACAACATGAATAGTCCGCCGTAATAATAATGATAATAATAATAATTATTATTATGACGGGAAAGATTCCTATTATAATTGGTGGCTCTGTAGTTGCCTAGCAAAACTTTGGTTCCATTCATCTTTTGGCTATATAGCAAACACCTCGCTCACCATAGTTCACCTTTTTCTTCCCATATCTCAAAAATCCATCCCTGAGCAACACATTTCTAAAGAGTGCGGATTGAGATGACGGATTGAGCTGAAATTTTCAGGACATGCTGGGCGCAACTGTCGACGATGAAACATCATATGATTTGTTTGCTGGATATCATGATTTGTTTGGTGGATGTCAGAGAATAAGCCTCTGGATTTGAATTAGCAGGGCTGTAGAGAGGATATTTGCAAGGATATCTTGATTCTTTGATTCTAGGATTTTGTCAATTTCTCTGTCTGTGTATCCAGAGATTATGGGATATTTGTAAAAAAGTAGGAGAGAAAAAAAGATTTTTTGGAGTTGGCAGAGGGGCAGGGGTACAGAGTACAGACATGAAATTGCAGGGAAATAGGGACACACGGAGCTCTGGTGGGTCGTTTGAAGTTGGACTCGTCAAAGTGAATGCGTGAGAGATTCAAATGAAAAGGAGAGAAGGACCTGGAGTGTGCATAATGATGATGATGATGATGCTTTGCTGTATTGCTGCACTGTGGTCGTCCTCATTTCGAACAACCTTATATACTTGTATACTTTCATATCCCATATGCATATTATTATGCATATATCTTATAAGTATATACGTATATATAGGTATCTTAAATAGGTATCCCATATACAAGCTTTACATCATGTAGCCTGACAAACGACTCTTCGCTCTGCAGTTGTGGAAATGAGGGATACACAACTCAAGTATTGACAAAGGCAGAGCAGATGAGAAGTATGGCAATGGCAAAATCCAACGGAGTAGTCTTCATAACCACACAATGCACTTAAGTCGAGTCGGCATTAAATGTACTGCTGCTCCTTACCTCATCAAGATTCCGGACTGTGAGAAGAGCTCCTGCCGCACTTAGACCCGCTCTCTCTCCCAAACTCTTTCTTTCTCTCTCTCTCTCTCTCATCTATTTACTTGACTTGACTAGATTAAATGAGAGTTTGACAGGCAGGAGCTCTCTACCTGCTTTTCCTACCTCCCTCCGCACAGGAATACATACAGAAGCATCTACACATATGTACATGGTACACCCCCTCCCAATATTTTTATTAACGCCGCTGCCACAGATTAGACGTCTTGATTTCACATTTACGTCCCCGATCTTTTTTCAAAGGGAACCCAGGGAGTTGTATTCTCCAAGAAGAGATGCATAATAAGAGTATCTTTTTTTTGAGCATTATTACAGGTTTCTTTAGGATATTTTGCAAAATATGTGCTTTCTTTAGTATATAGGGATACATAGTTTTTTTAGCCCTACATTACTTATACTCTTACTAATAAGACAGATACGTACATATGGTCTCTTTATCACTCTCTGTACATACACCTATAAGTTCCTTGAGCATTTTCTTTAGGATTACAAACTCGGTTTGTGTAACATTAGATAGCTACTACTAGTGCATTTGGGAAAGAAGAGAAGACGAAATGAATTGAAAGACGATGACAACAACAACGAGGACGGTATATGTTTATGCGTATATAAGTATATATGTACAGAGTGTATGAAAAGGCCATGAGTGGAAGGAGACGAAGGAGCTTCATTGCAACCACCGCACACCACCACCACCATACACCACCTTTAAGATGACGACGAGAAAAACATGGTTTTCCCTTCATGAATGTATTTTAGCTATTTTCTCCAACATCTTCCCAGCCTTTTCCCTACTCACCTAATGATGCCATTAACTTCACATGTTTCCCCCCACAACAAACACAAACTCTTTTCATTTCTCTCTCTCTCTCACTCTCTCTCTTCATCTTCTACTTCTTCTTCTTCTTCTCATGTTCTCCCTCCCCGCGCTTTCTTCACAACATCTCGACCGAGAATAGAATAAGTCTGTTACTGCTCCAGCCCCATCTGTACTACATGGATATACATATATATTTTGTATAGGCAGCCACAGCTACTTCTCGTATTCTTTCTCTTTATGAATATGGCACCATTCGCAGTCTCTCAACACTCCAAAGCCATTCTCAACTCGAATTCCTTTTTTCACATAAAAGTCAGAGCACATACATTATTTTATGAGAATCTTCGCACATGTTTGTCCAGCACCATCTTATCCTATAGGCACCACTACCACTACATTTATTTCTTGTTTCCCTGGGCCAACTCCGTCCTCAACCCGTGTGGTGTGCTCCTATCATGTTGAGTGAGTGGCGGATCACCCTTGACACCCGTGGGTCAACCTTTTCCCAATAAACAACTCCGTTGTACATATACTACTATCACCTTTCAAGACTGTTATTCATATCTAAATAAATTTGCTCTTTATATTATTTACCAAAATCATTACACAATATTGTCCTAAATTGCATGTCCTTAAAATATAAATTACAAAACGTATTTTTTCCATATAGAGAAAATATAAATTACAAATACACTTTTTGCCAAATACAAAATATAAATTACAGAATACACTTTTTGTCGAATAGAAAATTACAGAATACATACATACATATTTTGTCAAGTAGAAAATACAAATTACAAAACATATATTTTGTCAAAAGAAAATAGCAATTACAAAATACTAGAAAATGCAAAGAACTTGAATCATCCTCACCTATATAAGCACTAAAAATCTGTAAGATTTTAAATGCTCGCGCCATACATAACGACCAATCAATGTTTGCCCGTGCAGAGCACGGGCTTAAAGCTAGTCCACACCTATATTCGCACGAAAATCTCTGTAAGGCTTTTAAAATTTCGCGGCATACATAATACAATATTGTCTGTATTCTTTAATTTTAAATCTATTCCACCAATCAACGTTTTTTTCCGTGAGGACCATGGGCTTAAAGCTAGTCCGTTCAAGTACATCCAATACACGTGCATTTCAGGCAAAACGTTTAAATATCGTTTCAGTTTCTTCTATAAACCAACGGAATTAGTTTAAGCGCGTAGGCAAATAAATTTCATTGAGGGATAAGCGCAGTGTGGTGAGTGGTAAGTCTGGTACGTAATATGAAGTTGAAAATACAAATGTCGAAATAACAACACCAAAAGAATGTTATAAATACCCCATATTCCATATTTATTATTAGTAAATACACGTAGAAGGTTTTCGATGTGAAATAATGTCCGCCAACATTATTTGATTAAATACCACGTTAAATACACGTGGGGAATTTGGGAAGTGTAAACCTGGGAATGACTCTCAAGGACTGCAGAGGCACTCATCATAATAATAAAGGAGAGTAGCTCTGCGTGATGACTGACTCCGATTTGATTTGATTGAGGGCCGGCGGACTGTGTGAGCTTTGGATTTCATCAAGTACTCCATCGAAACTGATTGAATGTTCATGTCCTCCTGTGAGCCCAACAAAGCCGCCTATTCAGGGACACAATGGACGGGAGATGAAATGGGAGCGGGAGCGAGGTGGTTGAACACAAACACTAATTAATTTACTCGTACTCCAGATACACGAACAATTCATCCCCGGCTCCGCATCCATGACCACCATCAATTATCCGCCCGTTTTATCAATTGACAGTAAAGACGCCGTACCCAACAACCAAATTAATAACCTCTTTACATAAATTGCCACGATCCTCGTGTCTCTCTATGAGTGATTATCCCAGTTATGATCAAACACAATAAATCCCCGTGCCGTGGTGGGGATCGATGAGCACTGAGATTGATAATTATTTAGCGCGGACTTCAAACCGATTTTTATATTTACTTTTTATGTGGTTATTAAAAGTGAGATTAATTCCATTCATTGCAATCGTTTTAATTTCTAAAATTCTAATTTTAAATTCGTTGTGCTTCCAATAAATTTCTGTTTTTCTAGAATAAAGATATTCAGGCAGAGTTTTTGTATTGACAAGAAAATTAATGAAGAACTAGTTAAGAAGTAATTACTTCTGTTTTAAGAGATACTAACATAATAGCTCACGATCTTCTTTATAGTTAAAATGTAAAATTGTGCTTCCACCAAAATTCATATTATTTTCATATGGACGATTCATGTATCTCAGGATTTTCAAAAATTGAAAAATCATTCAATCCTTTCCTTAGCTGGTTTACTAAATTCTTATTGCGTCATTTGTCCATGTTCATTTAAAGTTTTCCGTTCTTGTGTCTCATTGTTCAAAACTTCAAAAAGGGAATAAAGGGAAACGAAAGAACACATTATTAATGGGAACATATAATAGGTTAATTATATTACCCCTGCTAAAATCAATCAACTGCTAATATCAATGAACAGAAAGCACGGAGAAGCCAATCTAGCTCTGAATGCTTGTTTCCCTATTATTCTCTAGCACCGCTCTTAGAACAGAGATCGTCAAACTGTGACGCTTGAAAAATGAAATTTTATGAAAAGAAGCGTTATTGTAATAGAATAATATATTTTTAAATTAGATGAAAAAGAATATACCTACACGACTTTTGTGATGGCTGATCTCAACATTTTCAACGTTTTGGTCTCATTCTTCAAACCAGCACATTTTCATTGATTTTTTCTGTAAGAAAATATAAATAAAATACCCGTCGGCTATAGTTTCATTGTTTCATTATTGTTAAGGATTCACTAGGATTTAGAAAAAGTATCTGTAAGTAAATTTAAAAAAGTACAAATAATTGATAATAAATAATTTAAAATATATAATAAGTAATTTAAAATAAAAATTAAATAGTAAATAATTTAAAATAAAACAAATGTATTAAAAAAAATAATTAGTAAACCATTTAAAATAAAACATGTAATAAAAATTTAAAAATAAACTATAAATGCGTGTAAAGAGGATTTACATAATCATAGTTCGGACGCATTTTAACTTGAAACTTGAACATTCATTTAAAGGAAATGTTAAATATAACAAATGATTTTTCATGAATGTGTGTCGTATTGGCTTCCTCCAAATCGCTTATATGTATTTGAAAATGCGATTCATAAAGTCAAAAAGCTAAGTGGCGGCTGTTGTTGGCAAGTCAAGCCCTCGACTTGCAAAATGCAAGAGCAAAAACAAAAGATTGTTTGAGCAGCTTGGGAAGGGGAATTTATTTTGCTGGTTCACATGCACATACCTGCGTATGTATAAATATAGATGCGGACCACCACATCATCTGCCAGCAGAAAGTTTGTGTGTGCTCTATATATAGGAATGACTTTCATTATCAAGTTCGTGATATATAAATACCCAAAGCTTTCGAACCGTTTGGGGGATGAATTCCCATTGTGAGAAAAGCTCGGAGATACTTCAGAGGCCACACTATTGCATTAATTAAATTGAGCTTAACGAAATTTAATCCAGCAATATCATCTAATGATCTTGTACACCATTGTGTCAATGATTCCCATATAGTGTAGTAAAATCATACACGGAGTATGCACAATGCGGGAAAATCATTTTTGACGTCATTCAGAAGCTATAGCAATTTGATCCGACTCCCCTCATGCATAATTCCCAAGCTGAAGATTTTACTTGCATTTTCAACAGTACCTACATACTTTGGGTGACGTTATTGACAAACCTAATTCTACTTATTTATTCCTGAATTTATTGTGAAGTTTTGAAATTTTAATTATTTAAAAACATTTAGTTCCACAAAGCTGTTCTTCTCCTACATAAACTCCAAGACTTATGCAATGCACTATTATTATAGCGAATCAAAGACAAACGTTTGGGAAAAGAAGTCTCAGGCTGCCCCGTCGATTTCCAGCGCGCCTACTTTCCATTGCAATTCATCGCTTGCATTTTGGACACCCAATTTCTTATTCCGTGGCTGTGGCTGCTCTTGAGACTGTCAGAAGCCCAGGTGGTTTCCTCCTAGGATTCGGATATCTCATGTGGATTTTTGTTTAATTTGAGGTTTTTTCCTAAATAAATAAAAAATAACCGTTGGGGATTCTTGTTTTGGATTATATTATGTAGGCACTTTATTGTCTTGGAATTGTCAGCTGAAGAAAACATTCCGGATCAAAATGCATGGTAAGAAATAGGAATGAAGCAGATTTTCCCTGTAGATCTACAAATGCTTTTCATTTCCTGATTGGAATGCCCATCTTGCGGATGCTACGGGATTCAAGTGAAACCGGGGGAATATCTTAATCCTCTTTTTCGTTCCTGATGACACACTCCGATTTCCCCACAGGGATTTCCCTGCTATTTACCTGATTTTTAATATTCTGAAAATGTATTTTAACTAAATAACTGGCCGACAATGCATATAAGGTAGTTGATGAAATCCTTAACAAAAAGCCAGGGGAATGCTGATTCATTGTTGTACTCAATACACAATAAAATGGTTTGCAGGTTGCATAGTACCAGTAGTTAAAGGCTAGGCCGCGAGATGTCATGTATATTTCTACTGTAATTCTGCACCCAGTAGTGGTTCTAAAAATTATGATTGACGATGATCCCAAAATCAAACCTCTGGCCTGGCGACTATGGATTTTTGGCAAGAAGTCGACCCCTGACAAATGTTTTCTTTGCCTGACAATCCCTGTAATATGTATGGATCATTATTACACACATCCGTACAATGAATGTCTGGCTTCCCGGAATTCCGGCGAAAAATCACGTACTTGTAATTATTTAATGCTGCAGTGTTATATACACACACCGTTTATTTAATAAGACATGATGAAATCCCATATAGTTAATGTTATCCCATAAACAAATAGGAAAATCCCGTCTCCATAATCTTCCCGTCTCCATAATCTTCCCGTAGGTGTTTAACCGATTATGTGGCAGTGACTCTATGGCATTCTCAAGAGCTCCTAACGCTTCCGTATACAATTTTGTTTCGGGTTCTCAGCTCCTGTGAATGGATAAAGGGGCAAAAATTTATAATGTAGAGGAATCACACGGAATGTTGAAAATACTTTGCATATATTAATATTTGAAGTATACAGATACCCCAGGGATAACCTATTTGTGCATACCTAAATTATTATGCCTTCCTTTGATGTTGAGTAACATAACTGTTGTTGAGCGATCCCATTGAAAGTGAACTGGTTAATTTAGTGTTTATCAATGTGTCATTTAGAGACTTCTTAAGTGTCATGCATGGTTTTTTCGAGGAAATAAACGCTCTACTATAGGGATGATACACGAGCGTTTTTTCTCTTTCTCTCTCTCTCTCTCTCACACACAGCTTTTGGGAATGAAAGAGTGGAGAAATAAGTGGAGGACTTGTTGTTGTTCCTATACTGTCATGCATACATACATATAAATTATTCATTTGGAGCTGCGGGGTCATGTCGCTTTCCTCGTCGAGTCGTCGTTTCATCTCTCATCATTGTCGGCGCCCCAAGTGTCATCATCTACATATATGTACATATGTACATAAAGTATAGGGGGATCAGTTGAAAAATCCAGTATTTCACGTCTTTTTTAGTATACTCTACTATGTATATGTATTTCTCTTGCTTTTAAAAATGTGCACATAGTAGAGTCCTTCCCAGTTACAGTTCTATCATAGTATTACTACCAAATTAAAATTGTCAAAATGAATTTACACATTATAAAATAGATTTAATTTTAATAATTTTTTTGATATTTGCTTCGCACATATAATTGTATGTACACACTCCTCTCTACTCACTGACTCAAAGTGTCTCGTCCCATGGACAGACTCAAAGTATAGAAATATGCTTTCTCAAAAGATAATTCAGCGAGAGTCTCTGTATTGGAAGGCAAAGTTTAGTGACCTGGTTCACAACGGAAAATGATAAAGTCAATCAGTCAGGAATCAATCTGTGAGTACTCATTATATGAATAATACAAGTTCCTACTTCTTTGGTCTGTCATCCACAATTTTTACAAGGACCGCTGACTGAGTGCGGAAGCAAGGAAGAGACTTTTCATTTGATTGCAGGACAAATAATATTTGTGAGTTTATTCGCATGACGGCTGAAGAAATGGGACTAAATGGCTCAATTTCACGTCAAAACCAAATTGTTTTGGGCTTCAACGCCCTGCCTTCAGTATAGAAATGATTTGCAAGGATTGTACGGACATTTTTTATATTTTCGCCTCCATTTAATAGAACTGGAGTCACTGGTACTTCTCATAAATATTGTCTCCGCGGTGGTAAATTATGTGCTTTGATTTATGTAATTATATGAGCGCAGGGTTAAACACTTGCAACGTGCACATAAGGTCTGTAATTTGCACATATGTATGTGTGGATTCTATGTGTAAAGGGATGAAAGAAGGAAGGAAGGAAGGAAGGGGGTTAGTGAAGTGTGAGAAGACAAGATGTGGCGGTGTCAAGAGTTTTCGATGAAAAGAAGGAAAATTTAAGACGACTTTTTTCTTAGCCGTTTCCCCCAAGCATTAAAATAAACCAACGTAATTTAAGGTCGGAAGAGATTTTCTGTGGCAATTCCTCGATTGTAACAGAGAGTCAGGTCTGCGGATTTGGTCGACTCATTCATGGAAGTTAAGTCATTGAATATCCAACTGCTGCAGAGTATACAGAGGGTAGTACTGTCTATTTTGCTCACCCGTACGTCACTTTTGATTTTCCTAGTTTTTCAAAAGCTATACTTTATGCTACTAGATGTGAAGCCATCGCCGATGACGATGTAAAGCGTCCGTAGGAATACACTGAAAACTATATCTATATCCTTACTATAATGTTTTTGGTTGTAAAGGCTGAGGCCATTTGAATCGACCTAATAAATTCTATTCTATTCTTCTATTCTATATTAATGTTTTTACATATTCGTAGCGGCCTCCTAAACCGCTAATCCGATTTAAATATTGCTGGTGTCAACTAAAAGGGTATGACTTGAGACCCCGAGAGCTTCATAACCATTACTTGAGCTGTTTTACCTCCAGGTAATTTGACATATAACCCAAGTCAAACTTCAAACCTTTATTGGTTTTAAGGAAATTTTGTAGGAAACCACCCTTGCAATAAATCTTCATAAGTTGATTTGTGAATTCTTTGAAAATATGTGGTCTGTCGAATCTAAATTGGATTTTGTAATTTGTATTTCAGAGTCGCTGAAATTTAAAATGTATTTTGAACATTGTATTTTCGTGGAAAGATAGTATTTTGCAATTTGTATTTTCTTTACAGCAATATATTTTATGATTTGTATTTCATGTATTTTTGGCAGCTCTGCAAAACAATATTCAGCGGAAAAATTAATAGTGATAAGTTTACTAATATAACCTATGTTCAAGCAAATTCAAGCATATATTAATATCTGCTACAAAAATGAATTTTAATTAAATTTTGTCTCTAACAGGAGCACCTCTTTACAACGGTCACAATTGCAGCTTTATAGGATGGTGTTAGACAGAGTTGCAGCTGTAAATAACAATATCCAGGAGTATTTCCTGTTGTAGACCATGGCGCAATCACCCGAGATGGCTAGAGCTTTGAAAGTCTTGAGGTACCTTGAATGGTGATAACCCTTAGCTTGAGGTCTCAAAAATCTTCAGTTTTATTTTTTTTAAATAGTTTGATAAGATTAATTTAAATTATTTTGTATAGTCAGGTTTGTCGACTATCAGGTGAGCAAAATACAAAGTATAACCCTCTGTAAAATATTGCCTTCATCACTGTGAGTAAAATGTGTTGCTCCTTTTCCACAAGTCGATAGGGCAAATTTACTGTGTTGAAGTTTTCAATTGATTGTAAATATGTCTCCTGCTGGTGGTTATACTGTTGTTCGATGTAAGAAATGTGTGTAGAGGTTGACTCAAGTATAAAAATAAGCCTTCATTTCATTCATTCATTTTTGCCTTGTGTGAAAATGAGATCCGTTCATACATAGGGTAACTCCATGCATGATACCCAAAACTAAACTTGACAAAGTTGCACATATATAATCTTCCATAAATCCACGTACATGGATGATCTGCCTTCCCAATTTGATTTAAAATATTAACGTTTCCTGCAATCGTCTTGTTGAAGATAGTGGAAGATGCTGTGTGTGCTGTGTGTAGGATTAAATTGATGAAAGTTGAAATAAAAAATCTTCAACTGTAGCCAAGAAGATGGTGAAAAAAGAGTTAATGTGATATTTAAACTCAAAAGTATTACAAGTATTCAATGAGCCAACTCCAGAAGAATCCTTGGGTGGAAATGCAAGAGTATTTCATCGTGTCTGTCTATGCAAATCCATCTTCTCCATCGCTTCATCTTCTACTTCTCTTCTGTTTCTTCGTCTGATACACATAAAGGCATTTAAATGATGAGTGCAGTCGTCGGACATTTTCTGTACCCGCTCAAATCCCCTATTTATATATGTTCCCCATCATGTGTGAATAGCAAGTTCATTCACGATCACGACGCAGAGTGCGAGAACATCCATAAATTTAATTCCGTTATCTTTATATAAACTTGATCAATTTCATCTTTAGCTTTTAGCCCCAATAAAGAATTTTTATATTGCAATAAACGTATTTATATTTACTTATAATAAACTTTTATTTATTAACTTTTTTTACTACTCACAATCCTATTTATTATTTATACTCCTATTTATTACAACCAATAACACATTAATAATTAAATATGTGATCCTAATTTCCCCCCTTCTGAAACCGTATTATTTTTATCTACATCATTTTCATGTTTTGGGTGTTCCGATCAAAATAAATTTATCGCGTTGTGTTCAAGGTAGTGTGGTCCAAGGATTTTGCTGCAGCTATCCAGACCATTACCGCAATAATTATTATCGGAGGGAAACAAATGGATTCTCGCTCCAATATTTGATTCCCTTTGCGGCCGTGAACTGGATAGCTCTAAGGTTGGTATTCTGCGGCTGCAATTATAATAATAATTACATATTTTATGTACAATTATTACCATTAAATGGAAAGATCCTCTCTCTCTAGTGGGATTTATTAAGATTCCCACGAAAATCTGTTCTCCGGTCCTAAATATTATTAACACGATTGGAAATCCTTGTGTAAATTTAGAGTGAAGTGAAAAAAGTTTTAAAATTTAAATCGTTCTTTTATATAGCGAGAGTAATTATCTGTATTCCATTGCCCTGGGCTGCGCTGTTCAGCAGGCAATCTCTATACAACGAAGGCGTTACACACAATTAAAATGAATAGAGTGAAAGGACGGCCGTGTAGGTAAGTCAATTATTTTCCCTTTTTCCCTATGAAAGTTAAGATAGTGGAATTTGTACTACGTCAAGCGGGATAGCAAAATCTCCAAGCTACACAATTTGCAAAATTCAAAATGGAAAGAGATTTAAAATAATGCTATTAGGTACACCACAATTCAAAATAGAAAGCAACAAACAATTTTATTCCACCAAAATTCAAAATAGAAAGCAACAAACAATTTTATTCCACCAAAATTCAAAATAGAAAGCAACCGACAATTTTATTCCACCAAAATTCAAAAATAGAAAGCAACACACAATTTTATTACACAAAAAAATTCCCGAGTTTTTTTCACGTAATTGGAAGTGGGAGTAATAAATTGAGTTATTAAATTAATAAATTGCTATGGAGGATGCGACGAGACTCTGGGGATGGCCAAAAAATCAAAAATACCAAAGAATATTCAAAATGATTGGACTATATGTGAAAATAAAAATAACTAGCATAGCTTATATAAGCTCCAGCAGAGAAATACTATGCACACCAAGTTTTTTGAACTGTGAATATTTTGAATTTTTGAGAAGAAATTGGAGCTTAAAGAACGTGAAGTGAAGAGGTATCACATTTCCCCCATAACTACAGCATCGCTCGTCAGTTTCGGTGGTGGTGGTGAATGTGCGGAGAAGGAATGGAACTAAAAATAGATTAGTAATTCATCACTTTGCTGCACACACATATACGCAGTACAAATGACACGGCTGTATTTCCAATTTATAATTTAGGATTTGAGTAGATCTTTATGCGTTTAGGGAGTAATAAGCAAATTATTGCTGTATACACATACAATTTTCACATACAAGCGCTTTTCCAATCATCAAATCAATTAATTTATTCAACTATTAATAGTATTAAACTTTAAGGGATTCAATCTGATTTCTCAATCTCAAACTTTATAATTTGAATTTAGGCAGATTAAATTATTGATTTTGAACGGTAAATTTGTAGGAACCGGAAATTTGTTGTAAGTTCTCTAGCAGTAAAATAATGCATTTTAAATAAAATTGTTTAACTTAATTAAATATTGTTTTTGAAATGAATACAAGTAAATTTATATAATTTTAAAAATAATTATGCAAGATAATTTCAGGATGTAGTCCCCAGAACTTAAATTTTGTAATGTCGAGGTAGAAGAGAGAAGTACATAACTACCGTGTAATATGCAAGAACGGCTACAGCTTCCGAACATTATTTTGAAAGTTTGGAATGCACAAAGCACTAAATAACTCATTTGTTTAGCACTGCAAATACAAATACAGTAGAAATCGGAATATTTCCTATTTCTACTACATGCATGGTCCAGCAGTTTTAATAGCGGCAGCGGAATTTGCTTTTGTTGCCGTAAATTTATACACTGATGACAATATGTAAACAAAGCCATATCCTTGTACACGATGTAGTAGTTTTGCATTCGAATATTCGTGAAATATATTCTAAACGTTTAGTCATTTTAGCAACTGAGCAGATAGCTATTTGTTTCTTCAAGTGATATGACGGAATGTCAAATCCCGCATTCTCTAACTAATTTTTGTAAATATTTCTGGACAATTTTTTATAGGTGGCACCAATTAGAATGGCTTCTTCCGTTATCACACTTTGTTATCGTACTGACCGTATTAACATCACATCAAGCGTACACACGTAAGTCAATTAAAAAAAGCCAGATACTATAAGTGGATTTATTATTTGTATAAGTGTGAGTTTTTTTATATTTACAATCACGTGAATAAAAAGGTAGTATGTGAGCGTATAAAACTATATAATAGCAAACTATCCTCAAGTCTAACATGTTGATTTACGCCCTCAAGAGATAAAATTGAGAACGGAAATGTATTTATTAGTTAACTGTTCTGGAAAGAATGTATACATATAAACCATTTTGTGAGCTCTAATTTCTAAACAATGAAGACCTCTAATTAATTCAAAGATTTAAAATTCGGAAGATTCAAAGATTTAAGTTTCTTCCCCGCAGTGTTAAAGAAATTCAAGGTTATGCTTTATCGAGGGCTCCCATTGACTTTCAGCTCTGAAATTCGAAGATTACATCGAAACCGAGTTTGTAAAGAATAAGTTAGTTCAAAATTCGCAAAGTTGTGACTTAGTGGGAAACTTTATTACAAATGCAAAAAAAAACAATTCCTCATTGCTATTATAGTATACGACAAAATTTTCAATTACGTACAGTAACGATAAATAAATATGTATACATTCAAAATTTAAATCTAAAATTGCTCCTAACGTCCATTAGTATCTATAGTAGTCCAACTTAAAGCTAAAATATCGGATACAGATTATCGGATATATAATTGTCTTCAAAATCCAAGCGTACAATTAATTGAAGTAATATACGGGGCGAAATTATGAGAAACGACCATGGGAAATAATTGTAGATTACCTGTACAAGTTAGGAGATTATGAATTTTAAAAGTAATTTGAAATAAAACGAGAATATAAATTTACTGTTAAGAATAAAATCTTTTTAAACAATTGACGTGCCAGTGACATCTAGTGTAAGTCTTTGGAGTCTAAGCATTCGTCCTGGAAGATTTGTACCTATTTGCATATTAAACTATGATGAGACTCCTAATTATTTCATATTTGTATGCTCTCTACAGAGGAAAGTGCCTATGGTGGTTACGAAGACCCAGAACTCGACGAATTTGACAGTGTCCGACTAGTGTACGGCGAAAATGATGGTATTTATTGAAGTATCATTACGTATTTTCATGAATGGACAATTCTTTGGTGTATACAACAAATAATTGCTTTTATTTTTCAAAGACTACCGAGAGCATAATTCCGTTCAAGAAATTAACGGACCGTGTTCCGATTACAAGCCTGGCGAGGATGACCTTCAAGCGTTTGATTTTATTCGAAAATTTAGGTATATTTTTACAATCACATACTATTTTGTATATTCCTACTACGTACAATTGTAGCATCATAATGCTCCTTTGTTGCTCCACAGGCTAGACGTGTTGGAAGGAGAGTTATCGGCAGTGACTCGTGTCAGAGGATCAGACAGACTTCAAACTGCTTATAGATTGGAGAAACAAGTTGACTTAACTAGAGACACAAGGTAAGACAATATAGAGGATGCTTTAGATTATAATGGGTTGCATAATTACAAAATTGATATAAAATTGATACAAAATTGATACAAAATTGATACAAAATTGATACAACATTGATACAAAATTAATTGTAATATCCTTCAAATTAAAATTAAGTTCAGAAAATATTTTCATTTTAAGTCTATTGAAATTAAACGAGATTTTGCCTGAATCAGGGAAATTTTCCCCCAAGGACTACCGGAACAGTTCAGCTTCATCACGACATGGCGGACCCGGAAACCCCCGAAAGTACCATGGCATTTAATTTCCATGTCGGATATTTTAAATCGAACTCAATTCGCTATTACATTGAACCCTCGGAAGGAGACGGTGGAGTTCTCCATAAATGACTACGAGAATAAGCTGCAAACTTTAAATTTTCGTAATGTTGAGGTTCGTCCGGTCATGCTCTGTAATATAATAAATTCTTATTAAAAAGTAGATTTTTCGAATTTTATTATCAAAGCTTTGTGTGTAACACCCAGGTATTCGACAGAAACTGGCATAAGCTCCACTTCGGCGTTTTTCGAGACCGTGTCCTCCTGTATGCGGATTGTGAAGAGGTCGGTAGTGAGTCCCTTCAACCTCGCGGATTATTGGACGTCAATGGGAAGATGTCGATTGCCAAACTTGCCGGGACACCGATTACTGTTCCAGTAAGCTATTATTCGTCAAAAGGGTTTTAAGTGAAGGAAAAAAATAAGGATGTAATTGAGATTACTGTAATTCTGTGTTGATAGATAGATCTCCAGTGGATGGTTCTTAATTGCGATCCAACGCGGCCTGAGCGAGAGACTTGCAACGAGCTCCCGGTATTTTTTGACATTAACTACTTCATTAACATAATTTACTAATAATAAAATTAATGAATAATAGAATAAAATAAATAACTAACGTCATAATTAAATAATGCAATTATTAGTAAGAAAATAAAGTAAAATAACTAATTTATTCAGCCACGGAAGCCTGCTGAGGTAGAGACCAAGCCATCGTGTGACGTCATCTGTCCACAGGGTCCAGCAGGCTACAATGGCACTGATGTAAGTAATTTTAATAATCCTGCCGAAATCATTCCCACGTTGTAAAAAACCAGTAAGTGTAATACGACAAGTTATTTGGAACCCAAGCTAATCATAAAGAACAGTCGTATAACCTGTACATGTAGCGAAATTACTACCAAAGAAGACTATTCCCGACCAATATTTTGCTATTTTGGTATAAGTATAAAATAAATATGAAAATGTAATTTTCACAGGGTCTAGACGGTCTGCCAGGTCCGAGAGGAGAAAGAGGACCTCAGGGACCAGCTGGGTTTCAAGGTCGAAGAGGTGAACCTGGAGAGCGTGGGCCACTTGGTCCCCCAGTAAGTAAATTGTTGTCTTAAAATCAGTGCAAATCCATGTCTAGAATGTATTTTAATAGTTATAAAATAATTATTTAATTTTGTGAAATAAGGGAGTTCCTGGACCCCAAGGACCGCAAGGTTTACGAGGACTGACAGGTCAAATTGGCTTGCAAGGTCAAAAAGGAGAACGGGGAATTGAGGGTTTCACAGGGGTAAGGGGAGAACGTGGTGAATCGGGTGACCGAGGTGAAAAGGGTGATCGAGGGGATCGCGGACCGCAAGGAATAGCTGGTCCGATCGGACTGCAAGGCTTACCTGGTGATATTAGTAGAGTCATTGGTCCAACTGGACCAAAGGGTGACCGAGGTGACCAAGGTTTGCCCGTAAGTATACTAATATTTAAAATTTTATTTCGTTATTTTTATATTGTTGTGTAGTATTTAACAAATTATATAGATTACAAATTAATGACAATCAATTGACAAATTACAGGGATTACAAGGTGCGGACGGTTTCCCTGGTAGAAGTGGACTTACAGGAGAAACTGGTGCTCCAGGACCACCAGGACGAGATGGCCTGCCGGGCTTGAGAGGCTTCAAAGGTGAAGGTGGGCAACCTGGTTTGCCTGGTTCTAGAGGTCCTTCCGGTTTGCAAGTAAGTCCAAATTCCAATAAATATTCTGGAGCGGTATGTATTCCTTGGGTTTACAATTAGAGATAACTTACTTTTCAACAATGTGACGGTAGATAGCTCATCTTGCATTTAAGACAAATAGAGATAGCCCACCTTGCGCCTTAAGAAGGGATATTTTTTATATTAAATATGAGCAATAATAATTTCCGTTTTTATCAAATAGGGTCCACCAGGACCACCGGGTCCTGTAACAGGAAATGTTAACGGCCGACCTGTGGTAGGGCCACCAGGTCAACCTGGAAATCCTGGTGAACAAGGATTTCCTGGTCCTAAAGGTTTACAAGGATCAAGAGGCGACCGTGGCGATAAAGGAGACTCGGGAGCAGAAGGACCTAAAGGTACCTCTTATTTTCAGATATGGAAAACTAAGATATAATATTACAAAACGGGTCGTTCTTGTCAGTTAAAATTATTATTAATATTATGCATACACCGTATTCGTCTTTTACAAGGTGAGAGAGGAGTTCCGGGAATTCCGGGAGTTGACGGAGCACGAGGAGAACCAGGGCGTGAGGGCTTGCAAGGATTGCCTGGGCTAAAAGGAGAGATGGGACCACAAGGTTTAATGGGACTTCGTGGACCACCGGGTTTAATTGGTCTTCCAGTAAGTAAAATGTAAGAAGATATTTGTTTTAGAGAGTGCCGTGTTTTAAAAGTTTCACATTTACAGGGACCAATGGGACAATCAGGAATTCAGGGTCCGGGAGGACCCAAGGGTGAGAGAGGTAGAGATGGAGAACCTGGAATCCCTGGTAGCGCTGCAGCAGCTGGTAACCCTGGGGCACCTGGAGATGTGGGCTCACCGGGACCACCAGGTGAAGAAGGAAGAGTGGGACCAAAAGGTGATTCAGGCTCGGCGGGACCACGTGGAGAACCTGGACTTGTTGGTTTGCCTGGGACTTACGGAAAGCAAGGACCTGAGGGGGAGAGAGTAAGAAGCTTAACCGAGTAATAGAGTCTTGTAAAAACTATTTATTGTAAAATATCACTTCTAATTATGTAACTAATGCAGGGACCTCCAGGTGAAAAGGGGGACACTGGATCTCGAGGCCCTGAAGGACCTCAAGTAATTGCCCTATATTATTTTTTATATTATAATTTTGTAATTGACACTTTATTATTACAAATTATTATAATTGTAAAATTATGCATTTTTATTATTTTTTTCTTAAAGAAACGATAACAGTCAATTAATAAAAATTTAATATTGCTAGGGTATATCAGGTAAGCCCGGAATGCCTGGCTTTGTAGGCAAACCTGGAAGTAAGGGTGATCGAGGTGATGGTGGAAGCCCTGGACCTCAAGGTCCCACTGGAACTGCGGGTATGATGGTAGGTAGAATTTTCATTGACTTTGGTTTTTCACAGTTGGTGTAATACCAATCGATAGCTGCAATAACAACTAATATAATATTTGCAGGGTCCGCCTGGACCAGCCGGAATGATGGGACCACCAGGTGTTCCAGGCTTGGAAGGCAAGCAGGGATATGTTGGACCCGCTGGACCACCGGGTCCTCCTGGAGACCCGGCACCAAGAGGGAGTGGTGGTGATGGCAATGGCTTTGGTATGCCCGGCGAAAGAGGGCCAGCCGGTCTACCCGGCCCGTCTGGAATGGTAAATTAATTTGACCCGCTACTCATTAATACCTAATACCGCATATAAGATTTCGAAAATTAAATTACAAATGATTTCGCTCGTAATATTTAAATTAACAGCCCGGTGAACGTGGAGCGAACGGAGAGAGAGGTCCACATGGATCGCCAGGTAGATCTCCCACCAATTTCATTACTAAATCATTATTCATTACTAATTATTAAGTGTACCTCATCCCATTTTTAATTTGATTGAATTATGACAATTTACTCTCATGTATGAATTTTGTACTGGTAGGCACACCAGGAATACCCGGTAACCCAGGGTCCGTGGGGCCGCCGGGTGCAAATGGCCAGCGAGGTACACCTGGCATGCCGGGTTTACCTGGTCCTCCAGTAAGTCTCATTATTATAATAATTCATAATAACATATAATACGTGATACATTAATGATAATTTATTGTTGTATTAATACAAAATAATGGAATGCTTTGTAATGCTATATCTGTTCAATGTACTTTATAGGGAAGAAGCTTCTCTGAGGGGGAACTACGGGATATTTGTGCATCAGTCTTAAGAGGTACTGAATGTGAAATATATTTTATTTAATGTATAAATTTTTGAATTCTAAATTTAAATATCTTTATTCACGAATATTTCAAATCTTATGATCTTAGTAATTACATTCATATCTATAACTTCGAGGTACTTAATTATTTAGCTCAGCAGCAGTTCAAAGTGTTAGGGTCGTATAAATTAGACACAAATGTTAGACAAATATTATTACTACGGTCAACTTTCTTGCGTTCAACCAAAACCCAATTTTAGATCAGCTGGCAGAATTGACGGCAAAACTTGTTGGACCGCCTGGACTTCCAGGTCGCGGAAAGCCTGGGCGACCTGGACCGCCAGGTTCCCAAGGACCCCAAGGTTTGACAGCTTATTGACGAGCCGTTTCTTTGTAAATGTTTTAGCCACGCGCTGGTAACTGTTGCTGTCCCGTTAAATTTAAATTGAATGTTGTTATTACCGCTAAACTGTCAGTCCTGTATTTGTCATGCGCCGTGTCCTAACATGTAAATATGTTTATGTATACTCCGTCTACTCATCATAATTCATGTACATACACATGCTAAAATCCCAGGGGTGGAGCAGGAATAGGTGCATATTAGTGTATGTTGCTTAAGTGTACAAGTATGTTACTCAAGGGTGTCTATTGTCTTGGAATCATCCAATAGCAATAATGTAAAATGCTTGAAATTTTTCGGGAATCGCTGGATGGCTCGTTTATTGATGCCAGACAGAATGGAAGACCTGGTGAGAGGATTGCGCGGTCCTCCTGGGGCTACTGGTATTGCACGTCCAGGACGTCAAGGTCGTCCTGGTGTTCAAGGCATTCAAGGTACAATCTGCGCAGGAGTCTTGTATGGATTGGAAAAATTGCGAATTGACACAGCAAATGTGTGCCGATGAATTTAGAATATCGACGGTTTTTGTGGATATATAAACTTTATTCTAATCAGAAAGTTTATTAGTTACATTACCGACTACTAATTTCAAGCTACTTTGTGTAGTATTGTATAGTTTAGTTGCATTTTATAGTTGCTCATCTCCTCAATCAGTTCCACCCCTGTGGAATGCCTTAATTCGCTGGAAATTACTTAAACTGCATGCACATTCATTTACACTCGTTGCCAAAGCTTGGTCGGCTAACAACTGCATGAATTCAATTGTTGGACGCCAATATGTAATTGACCATATGTTCTTTGCTTACCAATTATTTGCTACTAATGCTTAATGCTATTTCATTCTGCTCGCATAAATGTTCCAGGATGTAAGCAAGACATTTTTATAAACTGTACAAAATAGGAGATCCAGGTCGACCTGGTCTGCAGGGCGAACGAGGATTTATGGGCTTACCTGGAGTTCCTGGACCTAGAGGTCCTGAAGGTCCAAAAGGCGAAAGAGGGGAACCGGGAGAACGAGGACCAGAGGGTGTGGGACTAGAAGGCCCGACAGGTCCGCCGGGATTGCCAGGTGTGTTTAGCTACATTTTGTTAATTTTCTAATTCGTCTTTCTATCATCTTACTGATACATGTTAAAATATTATTAATTTATTTCCACCTTCTCTTATTTATTAAGTTATTATTTATCATTAAATTATCAATTAATACATTATATAAAATTATTATTCTAATACAGGACCACCTGGATCACCTGGTGTTGGTCTTGCTGGACGACAGGGCGAACGAGGAGATCCTGGCAGACAAGGTATGATTTGCTCAAATGATTAAATTTAAAATGTAAAAGCAATAATAATGTAAGTTGTCTTTCATATTTGAGAACTAATTTTCAAAATATTTTATTATAGGACCTCCTGGCCCACGTGGAGGTCCTGGACCTCAAGGACCACAAGGATTCTGTGAATTTTGTAACTTTCAACCATCCGGTCCATTACACAGCGGTGGTACAAAGAAGGGACCCTCCAAGAAATAGATCATAAAACGTAATTATATAGGCAGCTTACTTTATTAATAATTAGCATAATAAGTTTCTATGTCATTTTTTGTTCAAGCATTTCATTTTAAATTGTATTATATAAATCACAAATATTCTTTCATACAGTAATGTTGTTTATTTTTTCGTTCTTGTTGATTGGTTACATTTATATTCATAAACATACAAATAATACTAGCATCCGGAAATCGTCTCAGCCTTTAGAACAAGTATCACTATATACTTCACATGTAGTGATTTAATGAATTTACTGGTGATTTATTTACTGCTGATTTAATTTACCGGCTTACATTAAGCAAAACCTAGAATTAAGCACATGATTTACATAACAAGCAAAGTAATTGTCCAGTCAGCAACAGCACTGAACATAGTGAGGACCATAATGCTATCGACGTAGTACAAAGTGCCCATGTTGACTCTCAGAGGACGGAGGCATTTCAAAAACTTCCGGAATTCCATCGGGTGCTCGCGCTTCTCCCAACTCCGCAGCATTGCTTGCGCATCCTTGGTAATTTTGGCTATGAAGGAGTACATGGTAAACAAATACACAGAAATGACCATGGCGCCCGCGGCCATCAAAATTGCAAGCATGCCCTCATATTTAACCGCCACATACATGCACAAACACAACCAAAAGGAAAAGCACCACTCGTTGGCGGGAAGAACGCTGTGCCCGTACAAGTGCATGGCCAAGGAGAACACTATTCGGAGAGTTTGATACAAATGCCTGCATTCTTTCCTTGTCCTTAACGAATCGCTCGTATAATATTTTTCTTTGTGTAAACTGAAAAAATCAATAAATTATTATTACTGGCTTAATTTTAGTGAAATGCTAAGATTTTAACACAAAACCATAAATTGAGTAGTTAAGTGTGTGTATACGTATGTTCAATACCGTCGGCGAAGGATCTTAAAGTACCAACTGCATCACGTGCCAGTGTCTTCATGTACAAACGCGGGAACGCTCAAAATTCTAAGGTCAAAAAGTACCACAAAACCTTTAAGCGTGGTGTTCTAAATTTTTCAATGTTTAGACATTAGTGCAGAGAGGCTTTTGGTACAATAAGACATTAGTCACGCGTGTAGTTGGTACTTCCAGACCCTTCACCGAAGATGCGTACTTCAGCTCATTTATCCAATCGCGGCAAGAACATATTAGTTCAAGTCCAGGTGCACAATATATGAATAAGTTTGAGATCCCTGTGGTTATTACGTACGCATGACAAGTCATCTGAATTAGAATGACGATGACATCCACACCCGGCGGCAACGTTTTCATATCAATGAGAGAAGTAAAATTCATCATTAAATGTGAATATCGAAGCGACAGGAAAAAAACACCAGCAACTCCAAACGCAACACATGACCACCAAAAATTGCTGATGTAAATCCCGCCAAGATCTTTTTTCGAATCTTCCCAAATGGCCGCTTGCTCTTCGTCTTTCTTGTATTTATCTGAAAGTTTTAAAGTAAAAGAATGATTAGTCCCAGATCTATCACACTATTTGCATTAGTATGCACGTACATATGCTCAAATTAATTTTTGTAAAATTTTAGAACACTAACACACCATGAGCTAATTCAATTACAAGGAAATACTGGTGATATGAATATGGCATATCATATCGTAATCGAAGTTGGTTAACTTGTAAAATCATTGGAAATAATACAAATGAGGTCGCTAATCCTGTCAGGATTAGATGCATCAGATATTTTTCATTTCCAGAATCAATGAAGTACCATAAGGCTTGGATGGTTCTTGCAAGGCCCCAAGCAAAAAACATCCACGTGGCCGCAATATTAAAATACCAACAAACCACACGTCTGGTTTTCACATTTACGCACAACTTACTATTTTCCCTATCCAAGGTGTATGGCAAAAAACAAAGATAATCGTTTAACCAAAATCCAACGTAAAAATATTTCCTACCTAACGGTCCTAATCCTAACATTTTAAGCTTCAATTGACTTTTAACCTAAACTATTTTGTCCTTATTATTTTTTGCTATTGTTCCATCATTTTTCACAATTTTATTTTCTACAAAAATAAAAAAAACTGGCGTCCACCCCTTAACGAACTTAGTCAGCGGTTGAGCAATTCCCCCAGCTTTCCCAAGGTACGGCGCAAATTCATACTAAGTTCCCAGGAGTTAAAAAACAATGTGGAACAAAAGTTCAGCAAGCAGTGGGAGTTGTCGGTACGACGGAAGGAATACATAGTTACATAATATGCATGAAGACGTAGTACGTTGAAAACATTCGAGTTGAGATATTTAATTAAATTTCCCTAATGTAATTTACCCAAAAGGAAAACATGTACTGAAATCGAATGTGTTCTATGTGGGTTAACATCGATTATTTAGAGCATGTCGTATTTACAGCGGAAGCGTAAAAAGTATTTGAAATACGCACGGTGTAAAACTTTCAGATGTATAGACATAACACTGGACTCTCGGTAATAAGGACAGACTATAAAACACCTCTAAAGTGCTAACATGAATAACTATCTAAAATTCCCTATAAACTGAAAGAGAACATAAATAGGATATAGGAATGTAGTGAAATGCCAGATTAGATGGGCTACTGCTACTACTATGAGGAAAGTTCACTTATAACGAAAGTCTGGTGTACTTAAAAAAGTAAGTTTTGAGTACATAGTACTTTCTATGGTGCTTATCGTATTCTTATTTAACGTACTTGTGTATAAACAATTTTAGTAAAATACATTTTGACGAAGACTCAACAGACATAAACCACAGACAGTTGACAATGGGTAAATGTTTAATATGGACCACTTTTACTATTTTTTGATACACTAAAAACAATAGTTTATAGCCATTTTCTATCTTTTGATTTGAGTACAATCTATTTTTTGAATTTAGTCACAAGTGCTGATTAGGTTTCGAATTCCATAGTTTTATACTACATTCTTAGTTAATATAGGACAGTATGAAATTTAATGCGCACATTACTGATGTCTAGCTTCAATTCAAATGACGATGGAAATTCAGGAACAAAAAAATTCCTCTGCAAGTAACTTACGAGTAGAAGATCGTTTAACGGAAACCTAATGATCAATGAGGTCGGGATGCGTAGGATTTTGATACAAATTCAGTTGTGTTCTAGTAGAAACATTGGTCCTCGTTTTTATTTCTCCCAGTTTATTTAGGCTTTTATAGTAATTTCTAATAATTAAGTACATTACAACAATTACAATGCGATCAATTAAAAAACCTTGGAAGATTGTAAAATTTTTAATGGAAAACACAAACTTGCACGGTTTCCATGCAAAAAATGCACAACGACAAAAATAATCCACCAATCACAGAGAAAAACATGATTCCAAAATGTTCAACTTTGAAGGGCTTTAAATCAGATTGCACCCGGAAATTGTTTAATTCCACCACTTTATAACCAACCACATTAACTCTGGCTTCACGCTTAAGTCTCCTCAACCACCTTATTCCTTGCTTCTGTGATATGTCCAGCGTCATCTCATACCATTTATTAAAGTGACCAGTATTTTGTAGTCTCCCGACGTGAGCGTTCACCGCCTCAGTAAATTTCGAGTACTTCCTCAAGACTAGGCTAACGGGCATGTCAAATATAGGCTTCTTAGCAGTTCGGATAAGAGAGAGTCCCGGAAATAGCGTTAAATTTTGAGCGATGTCAGCCCTTCCAACTAATTCATACTGAATGAGCGCCATTTTTGAAGACAGGGATAAATTCATCATGGCGTCGACCATGGTCGGAATTGGTAAGTACGTCATCCTCTTTTTAATCCCGATGTACAAGGGACTGGCTGTGTGGGAAAAGAAGAGGTCACAAGCTGCTCCTTTGTAATGAATGTATCTAATTTTGTAGTCCAGCCTGGCGCCAAGCTCCGCCGGCGTTTCTGGTACTGGCTCTGATTCAGGAAATGTGAGGAAGGAAATTAAATTACTGTTGAAGCAAGTCCCTATTATTATTGAGTAAAACAGGAATATTCCGCTAAATAACCGGACACTCGACGGGATGTTCCTGGCTTCCATGAGTAGAGCACATACAGGGAGAATGATTGACGTGTATAACATTTCTTGACTTCCAGGACATTTCTCACTGTATTTTTGATGACGGAGTACAAAGTAATTCAAAGGAATGACAAGTACCAATGACAGAATGACTGCGATCCAGACATCATTCGTAAACACCAATAGGATGCCGTACCATTTCACCTTGACTTGAGGTTGTGGTGTGAAGAATACCAAGGGTAAATTAATGACGTGGGAAGTAAAATCCGCATATGGATGGCGCTGCTCAGTATTCCCCATCCAAATCACCATGTCCGCTTTAAATTCGACGAGAGCTCCCAGAAATCCATTCCAGGTGCCGTTTGACTCTTGCTTGTTATTGCGGGAGCCTTCATGAGAGAAATCATAAGTGAAGTTATAGTGAAGTGATAATGTTTTTATGAAGTTGTGTCCCGTGCCCGCAAATGGCTTCCCTTTTTCGTCCCTCATGACTTGGAGCTTGAAGGGGAAAGAGCGGACGTGGAAATGCTGATCTCTTAAAAGATCAAATGTATTTACGTTTTTCCTAATTAAATTATTTATATCATTTTTTGAATTATTATTCACTTCAAACTTCACAAATAATTCGCCATTTCGTTTTGCCCTCATTTCTTGATAAATAAAAACTTTATTATTTTCCGAATTAACGACGCAAGTTTTGTATTTCAACATTTGAAAATCCTGGCGCCCCTGTAAATTTTCAATTCGTTTGACGTTCCCAATAAACAAGTGATGATTGAGTTGTGGGTGTGTGTTGTAGGGGAAGTTAAGGAAACTTCGGAGCTGGAAATGTTTAAATGAAGGATATAATAGTTGATAATTGTCATCATCAACAAATATAATAGATTGTTCACAGTTAGCCGAATATTTTAAGCTTCCCAGGACTGTATTATTAAATCGTACATTTAAATTCCCATCGACGGCATTATGCTCTTGCTCTGACATTACTCCTGACAGGAGAATAATTGGGAAAGCATAGGTTGGAAGTAGGGTTTGAACAATATTTTCAAATTGCCCAGTGATTTTCAATGCACATTTACGCTCCAGTTCAAAAATTCCCAAGTCTGGTTGCGCTAATTCTAAAACCAATGAAATTGCAGATAGAAGTTGGAAGTCGTTTTTGTTAGTGGAAGACGCGACATTTCTTATTGCTAGTGACGCCATAGCCAACAATATTAGAACGGATGATAAAAACATATTTTTACTGGCGTGTATCATGACGATTATTAGATTTATAACTATTAAGTACACTTGTAATACGGAATTATTATGTTTTTTCAAGAAAACAAGCTCTAAAAAAGACTGCGTTTTCTTTTTCACACAGCTAACAGCAACGGTTACATTATACGCTCCCTAACAACATTCACAGCACATGAAGCGTTCAATTATGATAAGGACTATTTTTCTCTCTGCTATTCATCCTCATCAGAGTAACTAGAAAATTATTATCCGAATATTTAGCAGCATATTTTGTTCAATCTTATAAATAAATATTTATTTTTAACCCCAATTTTGTATACAACACTATACAATTGTACGTCAATGGGATCGTAATTCGTAATGGGAATCGTGATTGTCATTAGGCTCTGATAAATAATTGGTGCACTCAATAAAACAGCATTAGATTGTTGTCTATACGCATTTAATTTTACACTCACTCTATTATTTGCTTGTTTGACGAAGGAGAGAGAAAACAAAAATATAAATACAGCGGCTCTTAATATTATATGAAGATACTAGGTTTATGTGATTGGTGCGGGGAGTGATTACTGCCCTACGGGCTGTATTATTATTGTTCAGTAAGGAACAGTCAAGGTTGGAATATCGTTATCTACAAAATATTACTGTCTAATTTTGTCTAATCGTAAGTGCATATTACTGTAATTTATAGTCATCGTACCCACAATTTCTGATTTACGTAGCCCTATTTTAGCATATTACAAAATTAACATTCTACGCTCAAGATCGACTACTGTGCGACGGAAAATCACTTACTATTGGTACATATTAAACATGAAAAGCCGATTAATTAACGGTTTTAAATTATGGAAACAAGCTTTAGTATAAGAACTTTAGTAGAAGTAAACCTACAATGAGTACAATAGGACTTAATGAAACAACCACATAAATAGGCACAACTAAGGCGAAAAAGCACCACTCGTTGGCGGGAAGAACGCTGTTGTCGTACAAATGCATGGCCAAGGAGAACGCATTATAGTATATGAAGAGCTGGGATACCTATGTCTATAATCCTTTTTTGTCCTTAATAAATCGCTCGTATGATATTTTTCTGTGTCCACACTGAAAATTGATTGAATGAATGTTAATTTGATAAATTAATTGAATGTTGGTGTAACTTTAATGAGAAATACAACTTTACAATAAAACACACTGAATACCACTGAACATCTAATATTTATTTTATTTTCCTTAGAACGGACATTTTTGCAGCAACATATCGTCGGCGAAGGATCTGAAAGTACCAACTGCATGCGTGACTAATGTCTTAAAGTACCGAAAGCCACTTTCCCCTACTGTCTAAACATACCAAAACTGAGGACTCCACGCACCCGTAAACATTTGTAGTACTTTTTGACTTTAGAAATTTGAGCATTCCCGCTTTGGCACTTTAAGACACTGGCAAGTCATGCAGTTGGTACTTTCAGATCCTTCGCCGACGATATTTCGAACCTTTGTTTTACTCTACAAACTTTGAATTCCAATAACAATTTAGAACATGAAGCTTGCATAATTCTAATAGAAGATAATAAAACATTGTTGATTAGACAAAGCACCGGGCGATCTGGTGTAGCGACCGGAGCATTGCATAAAAGCAGTTGGAACATGGGTTCAAATCCTGTCGTGGACTTTATTATAAAAATAAAAGTTGCTGAATGCAGAGAGAGATTTATGAATTCTTGTGACAATGTCTTATATCGTCGGCGAAGGATCTGAAAGTACCAACTGCACGCGTGGCTAATGTCTTAAAGTACCAAAAGCCTCTTTGCACAAATGTGTAAACATACCAAAAGTTAGAACTCCACGCTTAAACATTTGTGGCACTTTTTCACTTTAGAATTTTGAGCATTCCCGCTTTGTTACTTTAAGACGCCAACAAGTCATGCAGTTGGTACTTTCAGAACCTTCGCCGAAGATACCTTACACATTTAATTACTGGTATTATCTTTAGCTTATCATGATTCACAAGTTGAGGGGCGAGGGGTACATGCCTATAGGTCTAATTGTGGTTGTCATATATGATAATCTCATTGTGATTAATACTCTCAAAATAACTTGTTATCGCAATCTTAAACTTATACATGAGAGTTAGTAATGAGTAAGTTAAAGAATGTGTACTTCTGGATCTTATTCGAATTACATACAACTACAAATCCAATGGACCAGACAATATATTATTATATAATATTGAATAATAAGCACGCAAAATTTTAAATCGATGCAAATATCCCGAGATTTGGCAGCAGTGTTGTCAACATATAGATTACATTCTATAAACCATTCCGCATTTTAATTTTGGTTTCACTATTTCTGGAAACATTTTTGCTTCAGAAACCTTACATTCTGATACATAATTAATAAGTTATTTTATAATTTTATATCTCGAGTTGTTATACAACTAATAAAATAGGCACTTCGAACAACAAATCTATGCAAACTAGTGGGCTTATATTAATGAGAGGAAATTGAATGTAGCAACCTTGATTAAAAATAGTCACATTTCCCGTCTTTCGTCAGTTACGCCAACGTACCGCGGATTACGTGAGACCAAACAAGTGCTTCTTTGCAATATTTCGCATCGGAATTAAGGGAATCCATGCCAGTAATACTAAATTATGTAATGTTAAATGATTGCGAGTCAATTAATTCAATTTGTTTCCGATAGCCAATCAATTAACCATTCTATTTGCACTCATACTTAAGTATTAAATCGCCATTGCCACGAGCTCGTCAAATAAACATGGTAATTAAGTAAATATCATTGATGAATTCAGGCTTAATCCATATTTGAGATTGATCTTAGTCGTTCACATCCAGTCATTCAATACATGGCGTGGACAAAAACGCTATTGTAAGCATTTAAAATGCTGACTACTCAAGATTTGAAGTATAATTTTTGGACAATTTATTATCTGTCCAAATGGAATTTCCTACCCTTACAATTTGATACAAAAACTGGTACCATGAAAATGCGTACTTCAAAATTTAGACTGCGTTTATACAAAATACAATTGGGACTACATCTTTTAAATACTTTGTACAAAATTTGTAGACTTGTACAATCCCTGATATTTCCTGAATATTTCGTGTTTAATCACGTCACCTTTAACATAATGCTGACATCGTATTCAATGTATACTGCCTACAACTCTTGGTTTTGTATTTTCAAAAAGGGACGGGAAAATTCTTTCATTATATCCACCATGAACTACTCATTTCAAGCAAACTCGCAAACTGGTGAGAAGAAAATTAAAATAATTTTAATTAAATATTAAAAATTTAATAGACCCGAGTTATCTGTAATTAATAAATTATCTGAAAAAAATTATTATTATTATTTTAAAATACAAAATTAAATTTTTACAAAAGCCACTTTGTTGAAGCGCTTCATATCTTTAAACGAGAAATTATTTTTGCAGACATAACTCCTAAACGCAAATGGTGGAATCATTCTTTTCATGAATTCGCGGCGATATCATTTCCATTATCAGTTATTTCCTGTTTAATTGGGGCAATAGGAATATTTGCATTAAATCATGAAGCCACATTTCTCCTTCATGCTGCCATATTTCCTAAAGACGCCCAATTACATACTCATGTTCTCACGCTTTTCATCGAATCAGTTCTTTTGCTACAATCGTCGTCCGCCCATTATTTGACGAGCTTCGTTCTGTTGACGTTTGCCGTCCCAAGCATGAGCGGCATTGTTATGAAGTCGCTGGATCAACGATTGAAGTAAACAGATTATTTATTTTTGCTGTACATATGTACCCACGCATAATTGTCTTCTTTATTATTTTCTAATTATTAACTGAATTGTTTTAGCTCGACATCTCTTTCCTGCGAGAAGCTGACACAAATTTGCCAAGACGTATTTCAAATTTATACCAAAATCAAAATTTACAACTACACCTATGAAGGAACTAATTACGTCGCAAAATTTACCTGGATGTGTATTTCTATAGCTGGAATCTTTGCCGGAATCATGGGACTCCATCGGGATACAATGACCGCGGTTTCAGTTGGTCTGCTTGGAATAGACATGTTAGTTCTATTTGTCCTTTTCTTCGGTCATGCTTTTGAAATTCCGGAGAAAATTCATGACATCAAGGCCAGGATCATGCATGAAAGTTCTAGATTCACAAAGGAGGAAAAGCGTCATTTGATTATGCTCGTAAAACAAATTCCAGGTTGTGGGATTAGAGCCGGAAGCTTTTATACGTTAGATAGATCTTCTACTCCTATTTTCTGTCACTTCGTTTTTACACAAGTGTGCACTTTGCTTATAACATTTAAGAAATAAGTTCCTGTCATGGCGTTAGGCGTGAAAATGAGAAAGCTTGTAAATTGGTTTTTGTATAATATAAAAGTTTATTTTCCAGCTATTATTTTAGTATAAAAATATAGCCTTCGCGCACTTGTTTTTTGAGGCGCGGCCGTCCAATCAAGTTATCAGGCTAATCAGGTATTTCCTACAATTTGAATTTTGGCGTTAAAACAGTGTCGAACCTTTTGAAGAATATGAGTGTTAAAAATAAAAAATAATAATATAAAATTTAAAGCTACGGCCAAAATAAAAATATCACCATGAAGGTAAATTTATGGTGTTTCCGAATTACCCCTAGGAAAAGGTCTGCGAATTATAGTTTTGTCGGAAAAAATAAAATGACATAAATTTTTTTACTATTCCTTCCAACTGAGAAACTAGCCAATTTAAAATCTACATGCAGAAACATACTTATGCAAGTAAGTATGGTTGCAAATTAACAAATAAACGTTCAGATGACAAATCCAACCAGCGATTTCATAGACTGGTGATATCATATTAGTTGATGGATAATCAAAATGTATATGCTGGGGATTTTCCTGTAGTGTTCTAACAAATTTACATTAGCGATGTAATGAAGTTATGGTTTTATAAATTTAATCTGATTATTTAATGAATTCAGCTGGGATTTATTTTTACTCACGATTCAATAAATTTACTACAATTTTCTGCTGATTCTCAAATTCACCGCTAATAATAAAAATCTTTACACGGACTTTACTGTTGAGATGAGTTAATTTACTCTAATAGAAAGCTTAAATGTTGTTAGTCTTACACAATTCAATTATTGTTATTAATTGTTGATCGATATTATTGATAAAAGAAGTCGATTCTTGTAAAGCGCCACTTTGTGGACAAGGCTTCAAAGCTGGATCCAGAAAATATCGGCGGGAAAAAATAAAACTCACGTTTTGGGAAATTCTAGAAGCGTTTATTCAGCAATTCAGCTGCAGCAAGCATGCGTTAGCGTTTCTACTTTATTCGTATTAATAGCACAAAGAATTAATTATATGGCGTAATTTAATTTAATTTTTTAACATATTTAATTAAGTATTTAGAAATATATTACACCCATCGTCAATTATCTTTACGTAGCCGTGCACACAATCTTAATCGATTTAAAAAGAGAAAAGAATCTACTCATATTTCTTTTTGGATTCTTCGCGAGTAAGTAATACGCATATATTTAGAGACTGGTGGAATGGAGATGGAGGGACAAGAAAAGCGTCAAAAGACGACTAATGAAAATGAGAATGTGGGCGAAACAGAGGTTAATTCAGTCGTTTTATAATAATAATTGCATGCCAGAAAAATTGACTTTATTAATTTATTACCCTTTATAATAATTATAAAGGGTAATAAATTAATAAATTATTATTGTTACTGTTTTTGACATGGATTTCAATCAACAGTAATAAATTATTATTGTAGGGAGATTTGAGAATATTCGTTAATAATGTTACTTCAGTTGTCAACTGTAATGTATCATCGTCATCATCGGGTATTTGGTTTTTAATTACAGGGCGATGCAAATCCCATTTCAGCGGCACTGCTGGACAAGATTTTGTCCAACTATTTGGTAAGTTGAATACAATTGTGATACAAAAATGAAAATCATAATGTATTTACATTAAAACATATTTTAGTTTCTTATTGAAAAATTAATTCCTCTAATAATTTGATAAGCCAAGCCATTGAAAGTCTGTGTTATTAATAAAAAATTATGTACAACGCAAGTTGTATGTTATAGTTGCAACCGAAACCAGGGAGATGAAGGTATGCATTAATATCTGTAAAATAATAATTTCAGATTACTGATGAGATCTTCAAGTACGTCAGTCACCAGGATCTTCTCCAATGCTCGTTGGTTTCGAAGCCGTTCAATGCCGCTTCAAGGGACTTTTTGCAGCGTCAGGGAACGACATTGCTGAACCTGAATGTCTTTGAAAGTCGACCGGAACTTCGAAAATTAGTAAAGCTACTGGAAAGGGGTGTTTTGGGTGGTAACCACCCGTTCCGAGGAATCCTGATAGATTTTTCAAATTTAGCTGATTCAATATTCAACGAGAATGGGGATGATTGGGATACTATTGATTATAACCGGAAGCTCATGCAACGAATCTTTGCAAAGATCGCCCCCCTTCACATTTCATTGAATATCAAGATGGAGGATTTGGATTTTGACTTTGGTGATTATTCTGAAGATGAAGATTCTTACTCTTGGGAAGATGAGGTACAGGAATATAAAAAGCGAGCTGATGTCTTCAAAGCTTACAGGAACTATGCAACAGCCTTGCCTTGGAATGAAATAACTTCCCTTAGCATAGTTGCGACACCTGAATTCGAATTTCATGATATTTTTGGACCTATTTGTAACCGAGGGCTGAAATTACTCAACTTGAAATCTATAAACTTCGCCTCAAGTTTCTTTAATCTGAAAACTTTGTTTTCATCTTGTCCGGCATTGACGGAATGGGAATCCCCAATAGATCTTAATCAGCTGCGAGTATTCAAAGATGTCAACAAAACTTCGGTTATTAAATACTTGCGGATTGATGAAAATAATTGTTACAACCTTGCTAAAAGAGCTGATGTTGTGGATACAGCGGATCTTCGGTTGAAAAAACTAGTTTTCCTGCCAAACATTTCGAAGTTCTACGACACTTCGGACAATACCGAAGTGATAGCTAAACTTGTTCGTTCCAGTGTTACGAGCCTTGAAGAAATCCACGTGGATTGCCATGCTTTACAACTGATGCAAAACCACCAGGGTTTTCCAAAATTGGTTAGTGTCCGGAAATTGGTGTGCAAGAATATCCGAAAAGAGAACCCGAGTTCCATCGTTGGCTTGACATTCCAAGAGGGGAGGAATCCTGGTTTGGAGCACATTTTCCCTAAGGCAGATTTGATTTTCTCCTCTAATTAAATTGTTATTAATTTAATAATTATATGATCGAAACTTATGGTCTTTGTGGTTGTACGATCATTTGCAATTCAATTGATTTGTTTGGTATGTTAATTTGGCATGCTATATAAATAACGTTCAGGTAATTAAACGTTACAATCATCGCTGTTTTATTTAATATAATAATCGCGATAAAATATATCGTAACATTACAAAATTGAGAAAAAAATCTTGTAGGAGAAGGTAGTAATAATATTACAAATAATTGTCTGCATGCTCAGCAACTTGTGACGCCAAAGTGGAAGCAACCTTCAAGGTTATTTTCTGTTTGTTTTAGATTTGTTTACTAGTATTTTTACACACTCCCCAATACACACATTTTTCAATTGTTCGAATATGTAGAGGAAATATATTGAATGCCCTGTGTTCCATTTACAATTTGAAATAATAAATACTTTTTAATACATGTACTGCTCTGTGGGGTTACGTTTACGCGATTCATTATGCATGACAAGTCATTGATTAGGTCTTGGTTGGTAACTAACTACTAAATTACTACTAATTAACTCCAGTCAAGAATCAAGAACAAATCGATTCCACAGTAGTAAGATGGAGCTGAATTAATAAATTATTTAAAATTCTTAATCTTTAATAATAAATTAACAAACGAATTCAGTGGGATAGGTTGAGTGGTAATATTACTGTATTGAAAAGAAGCTTCAAAAGTAAATGTATGCAAAAACAATTTTAAAGGTAATTTAGATTAACATCAGGAAATTGAATGTAACATCCTTGATTATAAATTGATAAAAGTTGAGTTCCCCAGTCAGTTTGGTCAACTTACCGCAGCCCTAACACGTGCACAGTGGAAACTTTACTTTTACATAGTTGCTTGTTTACATTCCAGGCGTAGTGCAATCTGGGTGTTCCGATGCATTGTGCAGATTGAAGACAACTACAATTTTGTGACAGGGAAATATTTACTAAATTTGTAAGACCTTTAAAATCATGTCACAGGCATGACAATTGACAATCGTTTTTATCATTTACGGTTTCGACTTTATTAATAATTCAAACCATCAATAAAACTAACCGTGTAATCATTGATTTGCTGCAGTTGCCCCATAAAGGTGCTTTTCTTTATAGAGAAACCATGGGCTTCTATTCTCACAGGTCGATAGGAATTTATTAACACCTTTTGCTCTTTGTCCGCTGTCAATTTGAAAACTCGGATGAGTTCAACTGAATCTTCCTGAATCGACCCAGCTTTTCCAAATACCAGTCTCTGGCAGTATTATATGAGCGCACAACAACCAAGCGGAAATATGAAGTTTTCCGGGAATGGTGCATGGGGTGAAAACATGATTGTTCCTGAATTCATCAGCACTTGTACCTAGTGTTGTAATATTGTGGTTGTGCTTTGTTTTGTTGTTGTTGTTTTGGAGATTTAAATTGTTTTGTTGTTGTTTT
>JAQGAK010000773.1:0-53154 GCA_034696945.1 Lipothrix lubbocki | reverse complement strand
AATTTAAGTACTTGTTGTATACTTAAGTACGTGAAGATACTTACTATACAGTTCCTTTTCAGTTTATTTGTTTTCATGTCACACATGTGTGAAGCCATTCATAAAATACTTGTCTTGTTGTTTAAGCTCATGTGTAAATATACAATTCATTTTACACAGATTTGTACATATCTTTAATTGACTCATCTCACATATCACACTTTAGCACTCTTGTTGGTCTTTCTTTTTCCCTTAACTCTATAGCTACTATATTATTACTATTTACTTTTATTATTATGATTATTACCCTGATCGTTTTCCCTTCCAACAACAGTCAGTTTATAGTCATCTCTCTATCGAATTTCAAATTGGAGGCCATGACGGACCGTTCATTTACGACCGTTTACCTGTAATTATACTCCGTGTGTGTGTGTGTGTCACGGTTGATTTTTATTATTTACGGATTATTGATCATGATTACTATATATTTATACTATACACTTTATATTTATGACATATGACATTGTTCCCCACCATTAGACCCATTTCTTCAAGAAATTACTATTAAATAGACACTATATATAGGTTAATATTATTACTAAAGTAGAGTAAAAGCTTGATCATGTATGTATTCTGATTTTAGGACAATTTGTGTCGAACTCTAATTTAAGCAATACTATATGGTTGGTTATTGTATGTAGTGATCTGTTTCTTATATGCAATGTAAATATATGACTGTTTAATGTTGTTCACAGGTCTTGCGATATTATCAGCAGACCGGGCAAATTGATGTAACCCCATTGACCCTGCCTGGAGGTCAACCGAATGATCCCAGAATCCGGCATATTTACCTTGGAAAAAAGGTATGTGTGTGTGATATTTATGACGCTCCCTTCCATATTGTGAATTGTTTGTGAATATAATAATAATAACATTTTATGATGACGAACTTGGATAATATAAAAAAAACTTCAAAAAAAATTGAATCTTATTTTCTAATGTAGGTAAACCACAAACGACAGAATGAAGTGATTCCGTACAATGATTGCTTGTACAGGAATTTGTACCAGTATCAGTACATTGCGCTGCTTGACATCGATGAGGTAATTACTATATATTTATATTTTACTTTTATTTGTTTCACTTTCCCATAATAAATGGAATGAGCACAAAAAGGTATTTTTTTGGGAATAACAGTTCAACATTATGAGAGAAGGAAATTTTATTTCACTGATACCGTTATGGTATTTGCCTTACGACACAGTACACAATTCACTATAAATGTTATGAAATTATTGAATTAGCTTGGTTTTTAACTTAATATCTATACTTTAACAATAATTATTTTTGTTTTTATTCGTAAAGGTGATAATGCCCATGAAGGGGGACAACTGGAAGGATCTGATGACGGAGGTTGACCGAAAGTCTAGGTTGTCGAAAAACGCGTCCCGAGCATCCTACAATTTCCGAAATATTTACTTCCTCGACGATATGATGCATGGCCATCATTGGTTCCCAGGGATACCAAAGTACCTTCATATGCTCCAGGTTAGATCTCGAAAAAGCAACAATATACTGATAGAAGTTTCAAGAAGATTGTTGGAAATCATTTAGAAGAGATTTTTTTGTCATGTAATAAAATAGATAATTAGGTAGTAATTAGTAATGTGGAAATAAGTACGTAGTGTGCAAAGATGATATTATTTAATTGAATGTTATTTTTTTCTCGTATTCTACAGCACGTGTATCGTTCAAGGAACTACACAAAACCAGGACAATATGTGAAGTGCTTTCACAATCCGGAACGTGTGATAACCCTCCATAATCATTTCCCCCTAGCGTGCCTGAACGGGTCGTGTACGTCCTACCCCGTGGGGACGGAACTCGCTCAGTTGCAGCATTACCGGGCCGACTGTGTTCGTGCTTTGAAGAACTGCGATAAAGACTATCGGCAGAATTCTGTGCTAGACACGACGATCTGGAAATACAAGGATGCAGTGATTGAGCGAGCTAACAAAGTGTTACGCATGTTGGGCTTCATCCCATCCTACAGTACTTTCTCCCATTTCGCCCCTATCAGTTCGGACCATGGTGTGACATAGCCCCAATCATAATTTAGTGCTATTTCCAATACTCGCTCCGTCCTCATTAAATACCCGTCCAAAAAACTACAACAGTTCCTAAAAAAACTTTGGTTGTGTTGCGTTTTGCGTTGCCAGGATCAAGAAAAAACGAAGGCATCCGCCTCAGTCAACTTGTTTTCCCTTTCAGTCGTTTTAGTCTTATTATTATTATGCATCATAAAACTGAGCCTGATCTTATTATTTACTGTGTCCTTATAATACCAGTAGCAGATTTAGTCATGCGCCATCAAGGAAATTACTTCTTCGCAATCAAGTTTTTCGTAAGACTCGTCTACACTTATACCGGATCACCGTCGACTTCTTCGCGAAAATCTATATTATAAGCACCTTTTTCAATCAAGATGAATGACTATAATCTAAAGAACACCATTATTATACTGCTATTAAAAGTCGTAAAGTAAAGATGGGATGACTGTTGTAGACAACTAATATCCTTCTACATTACGTGTGTAGTAAATAGTGTTTTTAAAAACATGAATAAGCTGAATGTGTTTAGCAAGTGCTGCCAATGATATTGACTTAAAAGTAATCCGGAATTTAAATTATTCTAAAACTATATACTACTGAACGTAATATTGTGATGGATCGGGAATTCGAAAAATTTGGTTGTACCAAATATATTTGTGTTTGGAGAAAGTGATCTTATTGGTGATCCGTGCTTCAGTCTCAAATTAATAATTATTATTATAATGTAAATCGAATCGGGAGTAACTACAAATATACAATGAATACACTTATTGTGAACGACTTGTTATTGTCGGATAACTCATGAAGCTGCCGTCGGCTGCCGATGAATCCTCAGAAGAAGAAATGAAGAAAAAATGTAATGAAAAATCGGCGAACTGCTTTTCATACGCTTACCATATGTATGTACTACTATATAAACACTATCTCTGTTATGTTTGTAAAATTTAAGAATTTTTCCGTTCAAAAATGGAAATAATACCGTATATATAGTTAATTACATTAGGGTTGCATATGTTGCAAGAAAATATATCGGAATAATTCGATGGGATCCTGAACGTATTAACCTCTTCGTCCAACACATTTCAGTCAGGACCATATAATAATTCATTTTTACGTTATTCTCGCAGTACTTTAAATAATGTAGACTGATTAGCTGTGTATGTAACGATTATAGTGTGTTTATTGCTTCTGATCCGTCCTTTTGTTTTTTTAGGATATTATATTTGTAAATAAGTTTTGTTCCTGCATCTTAAGTTTTTTATTTGTCAAGAAAAAAAGTTCTGTGAATCAATTATTTTTCGTACTTTATTATGTATTTGCCAATGAATTATTATTATTATTATTAATTAACGATGACTAAAAAAATAGTATCGACTATTTAAACGCAACAAATTGTCAAGGTATGTTCAATTTTGTGAGTGTTGATGAGACATTCCATTTTAGATCCTGATTTTCAAAGATAAACGGAATATATATATATGAACTCATCGTTGATCGGCAGTGAGAATGAATCTTTTAATGTACTGAAGTATGTACTTATATTATAATAATTTTACTACTTAAATGTGGCAACTGTCCCTACTACATATGCAACTGTTTCCGGTGATGTTTTAACTATTATTTTATTATTATCATTATTGTTTACCAGTTCAATGTACTTATTATTTTTCTAATATGTATCTATTTGTTTGTTCTACATATGTACTACACATTGAGTAATATTCTCTGATTGTAATATCTTTTACTTTATAGTTTCAAATTATTGTTGTCAGTTAGCTTCATTATTTTCATAATTAGCTTTTATTCTAAATCTGTTTATTTAGATCACACTTGACGCTTGAAAATATTCGAAAACTTTTTCATTATTATATATGATACTTATCTTATGTATGAATTTAAAAAAATGTACTGATTTGGCATGTGACGAGCGTGATTAATAATAATTGAGCGAGATTATACTCCTGTATTTTAAGTGGATTTTACGTAACCTGTATACCGCAAACGAAATAAATTAAGTATTGCTTGAAATGTCTGGATGAATGTATAACTTAAATATAGCCAAATTGTAAAACATTCTGCAAAATGTGAGTAATTTTAAAAAAAATTGTGGTATAATAATTATTCATGTTCGACGTTTTTAAAGTGAAAACTGCAAGAAGAAAGGGATTTCCTGCGGTGTGATAATAATAATTATTATTAAAAATTAATGAAGAAAAATTAATTTTTGCAGTGAAAAATGTGAAAATTTGTTCTAGTCTTTGACAGAAAATCCCGTGTGGCTGGATTGGATGATGTGTATCATAGGTACTTAGGTACTGTAATGTATAGTTGTATTATTGTCGAATAAGCAAAATAAACTGAAGTGATTGTAATCTGTATCGTCCTTTCGTATACCTGCATCTAGTTTTAAGCGTTTGAAAATAACTGTCACAATAAAATGATAATTTAAACAATACATTATACTACATCAGCATAATCATAATTTAACGATATCGTACTTACCCATTTTACACATACGACATATTGATTATTCGGTCGTAACATGAAGAAGACACTGAAACATACTAATAAATAATAATATTATTATTATTAGTGGATTACATACAAAATCATTGTCTTTTGCTGCAGGATTGTAATTGTAACTGTAATTGTTCCTACAAATGACTGAATAATTCGGTAAATATTTACGGGATTTAGAGGAGCATTAAGAGAAATACAAAATAATGGCAATAATAAATAATAAAAGATTTTTGTTGTGGACTGTTCTACCATAATCTTGTTATAATCTATTTTTATTCAAGCTAACATAGTAAGTGTGTTTTACTGGGGGAAGAAGAGTCATTTTGTACTGACACAGAAATAAGATTAATAAAGACATGAATTGAATAATTGATCATATTACTGGAATTAGGTTGGGTATCGCTTTTAGAACAATTAATAATTACGATGATGTGGACTGGAATAATTATTGGTTTCGAAATGGAAATTGTCCGTTAACATAAATTAAATGGTTCGTTAATAAATATGGCTGAAATTGAAGAAGAGGGAAGAGCAGCGGCTTTATTAATTCCTTTTGCTTTTTGGTGAATTTCGTGCTGCGGGATTTGTCATATACTGTAACTGTAATGTAATTACATTTGGATTGCTCTGCTGCTGGACGGCTAATTTTGAGATTTGAGTAGCGGCGGCAGTGGCGTCTATTTGAGGGTTTGGGAGTTGACTGGGCTGATTGGTTGTGTTGGGGGCTGGGAGATGTCGCGGCGGGGCGGGGCGGGAGAGAGGCGATTTGTGGGTGAGGCGATGTGATTTGGTTTGGATGTGCGGGATTGCGAGGCGAGAGGTTGTGTTTGCTGTGGCTACGCTGCTCAGCTGATGGGAAGGGAAAATATAGCGGAGTTTGGGTTGTTATGTGATGATTGTTCGGAGGAGATTGAGGCGTCCGCCGGCGTGTTTTTCCTCGGCGTGAAGTGACAGTCGCAGCTTCCCAACCACTTCCCAACACCACATTCCGCAAACTTTAGCTCGCACTTTGACAATCTCGGTCGGCTCTCTCGTCGTCGGCAATCTCGGCCTCGGCATCCACAATTCCGCATGTTGAGCTGTCACGGCACCCGCCCTCCCTCCTTTACTTTTAACACTCTGCTCTGGGAAAACTATACAAAATACAAACTGTGGTACAGCAGCGATGGCGTCGTCCACTCAAAACTGACTTTTCTTTTTTATACACATCAAAATCAAAGGCCAAACTGAAATCGTCTGGCACATTTTCTGTCATCCATTTGATTGACCCATTCTCCACCACACAACACAAGACACAATCAGCAAATTAACAACACAACTATTTTTACAGACTTTTCATGCTACAGCGCAAAATATGAGGTTAGCGCGTCTATATTTTACAATATTTACAAATATTTCCCCCTCAACTTTCCAAATTTCATATCCAAATTGTGTCGCACTCATCAGTGTTATCTTCCAGGTTTTTATCCTCCAACAACTTGATCTTCCTATTCATGTTTAAGCCCATAATAAGTGTGTGTAGAGACGTGGAGCAACTTTCTACAACGAAATTTCTTTAATATTCCAACTTATTTCTTTTAAAATTAATAATTTGGAATACATACAGGATCGATTTTATACGCATTCCAGTTGTTTACACCCAGAGTTTGTGATCAATCGTTCACGGTAAAGTTCAAGTACAAAAGTGGGTAATCACCTTTAGTGTCAATTCCGTTTAAATAAAACCTTAGAGCTCCCGCATATTTTTGACATCCACGTCAATATCGGTTAATTAAAATAGTGCCCCATCATTTCTATTATAGTATGATAGAAAATAATATAATAAATATATTGTTTATGTTTACGTATTGTGAAGTTCATTTCTGGTCCTGCAAAATCAAAGTTGTTGGAGTGGATTTGGATCTTTGGATATGGAAATTGGGATTTAGGCTATAATAATTAAATATTGTGCTAAAAACGAGAGCAAAGCTCTTCACAATCATATTGTTTTACGGGAATGTTGATGTTGATAAAGTTACAAGTAGATCTAATGTTTGTTGTTTTCTTCTTTCATTTACTCCGATTCTGTCCCGTTCGTCACTTCCGCTCATGTCTTGATTTGGAATTGGATCCCTTCATCATCAATGGATAAATAGCTTGGTGAGTAGACAAGTGACTGAGCAGCGTCAAGAGCGAATTATAACCCGAACAGAATACACTCACCAGAGGTGAGCATCGATCGAGAATTTGATAAATCAGCTATACTCAAGCCCAATTATTTCTACATTTATATCTAAAGTTTAATTATTACCGTTATTCTAAATTGCAACCTATATATGATTTTGAATGTAATGCGGATCTCTTCGTTTATTTTTTCTCTTAGCTTTGACGTTTTGTGATTGTGGTGGTGCGCAAAAATGTAATCAAATAGAAATATGTCTTGTGAGTGAAGTGCAGTTTATTGGCAACTTGGTGATATAAACTATATTCGTGGTACAACACATTTTCTCTCTCTATATTTATTATACCTTATACTTAATCATTCAATATTAGCTTTTAGAATTCAGTTGTTATCTCGTATATCCTCTTATCTCGTTTTTTTTATTTGCAATTAGTCAGGTCATGAGAGCGTTTACTGTGCAAGTTGCGCCCACTCATATATCGACTATTAACGACTACAAAAATTGCCGAGATTCTATTTCAAGTGATACTTTGATTATGCTCTCACGCTTTATTATAGTCTGACTTGAGTTCCCACTCAGTATAGTTTTCCTTCAAGTTTCCTTTGGTGCTCAATTTAATCTTGTGATTTGGAACAGGAGTAAAGGTGATGCTACTACATTCTCTTCATCAAATGGCCTCACTCAAGTATTTTCAGATACTTTTTCGCAAAATTCTCATCCTGGTGTAGGAAACCCACCTCAGCAACCGTCATCACCTAATTTGACACTCTCTTCAAATCATACATATATTTCTAGGGTTTCCAAGCAACAAACTACTCAACAGGTTAGCAGTCGACACATTTCAGAAGCCATTCTTACTATCCGTACAAATTAATCTGGTGTCAATTTTTTATTACAATGGGATTAGATTGCAATTTTGTTTATGAGTGAGTAGAGGTAGATTAATAACAGCGAATGTAGTCGTCGTATAGTTGAAGTTTTTTTGGAATGGGGGGATAGTATTGTTATTATGAATGTGTAATACGCCTGGTCGATATTTTACATGTGACAGAACACAATTATTTTCCAGCTTCTTTTAATAAAAATATTTTGGATTATCTTTACATGTTAATCTTATTGCATTTTTAGTTGTTGAAAATTCGGGTCGGCAATTGTATTTGTGTAAATAATAATAAGCCTTGTCACTTGTAACCAATTTTACCGAAATAACCTCTCACGATTGAATATTATTAGGAGACCAAAATTACCGAAATCGTTCGTGAGATTCATCAGATGGGTCCTGATGGTCAGCCAATGGACTACTCGACAGTTCCTCGTCCTAATCAAGTGAATGTCCCTGGTGCTGACTACGTCCAGGCGGGTAGTGGCTATGGAACGAATCCCCGGCCACATTACCCCCCAGCATCCAACCCTCCAGACCACTCGACGTTTGATCCCAACCTAGTTCAGGACCCTTACTATGGGCGAGGCACCTTACCACCTGAAGCCGCAGGTAACATAAATATTTTAAACTTATTTTTGTAGTAATTTATTGTTTTTTTACTGTGCGTTGTTGAAGAAAAGTAAATGTTTGCTCTGTTTGGTGTTAGATTTGAGGTGTCAGTTGTATAAACTTTGTATATAAACATTTTATATTTTAAAGCTGGTCTCGTGTTTTTTGAACATACGTATTGACGGTATTGAGTGTTAATGGACGATTGTAATGTTGCACGCATAATAAGTGCGTTGTTTTAGTTATCAGTTTGAGTATTTGAGTTGCAAGTAACAAACAACACCTTGTTTGAATTTGAAGTTGACAGTAAATTGAAGCGAGGTGTACTTTGTGAGTACGGAGTAGAATGCCGACATGGACTCTGGAGATAGTACAACTGGTGGGTACAGAGTACATAGGAAGAGCCGACAGACGCTATTGATTTTGATTTTGTTTGCAGTGATTGTGTTGTGTGTTTTTATTGCATGTTGTTGTGCATGGTTTTGTAGGCCGGAGATATTTAGGTTATACGGGAGGAGCTCCCGGCGGATCTTACAATGATTATGACCACTACCCTGAATATCCAGAATTTCCAGCCGGATCAGTTGTAGGTCACACTACAAGTTCAGTTATTACTAGCTACGCTGAGTATCGAAATTATTCGGAAAGACCTGCTACTCCTCCGTCCCCCAGTGAAAGATCCGATTCTCCCTCAGTAAATCGACCCCGACCTTCAGGTAGATTTCAACGAATTACAAGGCCTAACTATAGGGCACCATGTGTTTCTGCAATAATATCGGGGTTCCCTTAGTTAACACTGTATCCGGTTCCTAAAAACCGGTAGTTTTGGAAACTTTTTTCGCAAGAAAATTCTGCTTCCTAATCCGTCTATGTCTGTTGTGGTGTGTTCTAAAGTCTCTCTGCTTGTTCTACTTGCGTGTGTACCATTTCGTCATCTGCGTCCCCATGTCTTTGTCAGGTATACCTCTGTTCTTCTTTTGTATGCTTTGTCAAAGTATTCGTAAACTCGGAAGAGACGGACTCATTCATTCAGAAGTGTCGGGAAGATATTTTAACATTTCGAGTCGATTTTGTGTAGGAATCTGTTGGAAGATCAAGTCAGTCAAAGTCGTTTGAGGGGTTTCACGTATACCCCAACACTATGGCTCAGTTTTTAAGTAGGAATTAGTAGTTGGGTTACCTCCATCTCCCGTACTCCTCCCTTCTTCTCAGCTACTCAGCTCATGTAAATCATGTGGAGATGTAATCAATAAATCCGCAACGATTCATGAAACTTTGCTCGCTTCGCGTAGAACTGGTTTTTCGGCCTTTTCTTTAAAAAGCGAACTCTCCTTTTTCAAGTGCTCCTCCGGGTATTTTCAAGTTTTCCTTGATTGTACTGACGGTAATAATAGAGTTAGTGCTTTCATATTCCCGTAGTAATAGTAAGCTAGCAATACATATGTAACTGTTATACTATCAGAGTATGTTTACGTATTATGGACATGTACATATTTATAGTTCCTATAATAAGGAACGACCACCGGAAAACTTTTTCGAAACTCAATAACTCAACTACCCACTAAAATTCAAACTCCTAATATTTAATTAGATAATCAGGGATTTACATAATATACCTTGGTATACGACCTAAGAAGCAGTTTTAAAGTTGAATTCATTTCTCCTCATGTCTTGCTGATAGTTCATCACAGGTTTGAAATGATCCGTTAAGTTGGGGAAAAAATTATGTCATGAAGGAATTTGTCTTGAGTTCTAATGTTCTAATAGTATATACGTGTCCTGGTGGGTAGAAATAGCATGTAAAGAGAGTGAATAATAGGATGGGATGCCAATGTGTTCGGCACATGTGTTGTCTGGTTTCCGTTTAGTTCGCTCTTCAAAGTCTAAAAGTGAATGGATGATGATGGGAAACAGATGCATAGTAGTAGTGGTAGTAGTAGTACGTAGTAGTTGTAGGGAGGGTTATCACATATCCGACAGATAATAATCATGTGTTGATGCTCACATTTCTAGCTCATTTACCTTCCTCGGGGTTGCCAGCAATCCTTTTTGTTGCACTTTTTTGTGCGTTATTTTTGTTGTTGGTATAATGTCACTGCTTGTATGAGGATGATCGTTTAGTTAATACCAAGTAAGGAGCAGTTTACCTGGATGGATGTTGCTAAAACTATGAATTTCAATCCCAATTTCATAAGTTTCTGTTTACCTAATTGAATTTTGAATTCCCTTAAAATAATATCGTGCTGGCTGCTGATTTCATTGGAATGACCTGTGTAATAGTAGGGTCTTTTAGTCTTTTTACATCTATTTAGATGTGCCCCGTTTAAAAAAATTTTGTTAGTAATTGAGCACAGAATTTTTAAGTTACTGGAGTGGGGGGCTATAAAAGGGGAAAAGTTTTGATTTTGATGGGGCATAGTTGAGGTTGAGATTAAGTATGTATAATGACTGGAGTGGGTAGGAAAATAATGACAGGAGTTGGTAATAAGTAGGGAGAGATAAGGACTTTAAAGCAATTGAATTATGAGTTGACTCTCTCTCTCTCCCTTTCCCTTTCCCTCTGATGATTAGTTAGTTAAATGAGATGGAGGAGGAAGAAGAAGGATCCTTAGTAAAAAGGAATGGGAGAGAGAGTTTTTCCATACTAAAGGTATTTTTAGTTTCTCGTTGTGTCAGTGCAGGAGGAGGAAGAAGAGGTAGGAGAGGATAAGATTGCTTTGCTTGTTGAAACCTCATGGAACCGTTCGCCCGTTTAGTTTTTATTTATTAAGAGATAGTATTATAGCTCATCATATCGTCATATGAATGAAGCATAATAATAAGCGGCAGTTCCACTGTGTTGTTCCGGTTTCTCTTAAACTTGAGACATGACTTCTTCTTGTCCTAAGTATCTTCCGGAATAATCCTATCTTCAACAACCGGAATGACATGCTTGCCTCAGTAATTGACGGCGACTCGCCCGTTCTTCTTGCCCCCGTCGCTTCTCCTTCTTCGTCTTTTTCGTCGTCTTCTTCTTCTCTCACAGTCACTCTCCGCCTCCGTTCCGGCACACAATAATAGTAATAACCCGCAAAACTTGAACTTTCCTTGAGTTCCCCGGGTGCATTACGATTCGTCTCGACTCGACTCGGAGTCAGATGATCAGCTCTTCTTCTGGAGTATAATAAAACAAATGATGGTTAAAGGAGAGAGATAAATTATCGTAGCAGGAGGAGACAGGACGTGAAAGACAGTTAAAGTCTGACTGAGTACTTGTCTCGGGTATTGCGCGCCATTCCTTTTATTTATTTTCCCTCTTTCCACGCATCTTTCTTCCTTCTTCTACCTCTTCTTCGTCTTCTTCTTGTTCTTCGCCGCCAGTGAATTTAAATTTGGGTCGGATTCGAAATGTTTTGTGGACTCAAGTGTACTCCTACTACTACTACTACTACTACTACTACTATTAGTACTACTAGAGCATCTTCGAAGAGCTGTAGTATTAGTAGTAGAACGTTGTGTACTCTGGTTCTTGTTGTTGTTGGGACTGAGTGATTGTGTTTGAAGGTGGTGGTGGATCTGTTCTGTTTTCTGTTCTCATTGTCATCATTATATAATAATAAGTCTCTCATATTAAGAGACGTAAATGTGTAGCGGCAGCTTCGCGGAATATTAAGTCTCGTGTGTACATATCTCCACACATGTTAATATTGGATTTGACAGGCAGCTTGTATGGAGGAATCATCATATCCCGAGACCCAGATACATATTATTATGTATAGTTCCTGTCATTTTAAGTCTTGTCTTGTTACAGTTCTGTTAAGTAAAGAGTGGAACGAGTTGGACAGTTAGGCTAAATATTTAATTACCTACAGGACATACCTATTATGGTTGAGAATCCCAACATGAAGAGATTTACTGGATCATTTATTATATTTATTAGGTATTCGCCTTTCGCCTTGTTGAAGTCAGGGCACGATTGTGAGTGACATGGAGTCAGAAATGTTAGAAGATTAGATTTTTGCGGCGGAAACCCGAAACACAATGAAACAGTGTGACAATTTATTATTGATTCTCTGCACTTTCTGCAGTAATAATAATTATTCTTTGATAAGAGAACTTGAATCTGTCTCTACAATCATCGTACTGTGTGTAATGTATTGTCCAGCCATCATGTTCTATATATAGATTTGGAATATTAAATTAAATAATAATAATTATACTGATAATGATAATTATTAATTATTATTATGAGTGAACATGCCAAAATCCAGCATTTATATTCGTCTCAATCCTGGTACTTGAATTTGAATTTTGTTTTTGTTGTCATTGTACTCGAGTGTGTTCAGCATGTTTTTTCCCCACGTCCTTTACATAATATCGTCGACGACTAAGGATCTAAAAGTACTTAATTTCTATCCCTTCACATCAGAAATGGGTACTTTTTGATACTTCGCTGACAATATGCTGTCCTATACAATATATTTTATTTTTTTTGTTACTGATTTTTTAAATAAGTAATACTGCACATAGTAGTCTCCAAAATATATTTTGAGTACGGGACATTGAAGGGACTTCGCAAGTACTCTAATTTAGATGATGTGGTTATTATTATACTTCCCTTGTCCTCCAGAAGAGAAAAAGGATTGTTGTTGTGAAGTAAACAAAGCAAAATATATTGTGTGATATGATGAAGATGCTTTTGTGTGTTGTTTGTACATTCACCAACTTCAGATTATTACTGACTACTTTACTATTATACCTATTATTACCTATACTTACATATATCTATATCCTTATCCATAGGGATCGAATGGTGAAACAAATAGCGTACTACACATAAGTGTAATTTTTTTTGTTCTTTTTTTTGCTTTCTTGAATTTTTTTTCAGTCTGACTCTTCTTCTTCTTGTTAGAAGTTGTTGGTCCTAAAAAATCTCTCGCTCTCCTGCTCTCTACATAGAAAAAGGAAAGAAAAACTGGCGTAGTTTTGGACGTTTGGCGGTTCGCCAAAGAATTCGGTCCTTTTATAGCTTTTTCTGGTGGGATTCGATATGTTTTTCCATTTCCTGTATAGTAAATTCTGTCTACTTAAGTACTTACACATAGTACACAGAGAGTGTGTGTATTGTAAATGCAAGTGTGTTTTATTCTCGAAGGAAGTGGCGGCAGCTGAGTCCTCTTGTCGTAGTTTTATCTTCAGCTATTTACTTCCGGATGACGAGATTATATTATTATTGGAGCACACTCCACGAAACGAAGAAATGAAAGCTCATCTCATGTCCATATTATATTATTATTACCACTACTCCTTTTCCATCTCGAAACAGAATTGCATCATCTGTTTTGTTTCTCGTTTCGCTTTGTTTATTTTGTACCTTATTAGTATGTATGTATTATGTACATACTTACTACTTACATAATAAAACTACATATGTAATATCTTTCCTTGTGTTATTCTTGAGTTGTTGAACAAAATGAACACATCCGTATAATAATGTGTATGCCTATATGGTGGCTTCTTCGAAGTTTCCGTGAAATTGTAATAATTATGACTTATGCTCTTATAATTAATTTTTAGCTTATAATTGATATAATAATCTTCCCTACCTCTGCTTTGGGGTTTCTTTTACTTTCTGTATTCAAGTGGCTTTTGTATATTTCTTGTGGGGTAACCTGTCAGAAAAAGATCTATAAACCTATCTTAATTATTATTTTAAATTGTCCGTCCCAAATTATAGGCTTACCTTCTACTCTAAATGAAAAGTTTCTAGAATAATTCTAAACATAATTATATTATGCAAATCCAAATGTTACGTTTGTTTAAGTTTAAAGGGATTTGTTGCTTGTATGTATATTGATAATTTTTTTCCATGCTTATTTATTACTTGTGATTTTGTGAGTGTATTTATTTTATTGATGTAGAAATGTTGTATTATAGTCAAATTACGTTTGTATAGCATGCCTGTTCCTGTTCTATATGTAATATATGTTGACTTGCATTTTTAAAAAAACAAAAATTAGACGCAAATCTTTGCTAAAATATATGGTTGTATTATCAGAATGTAATGATAAAATTACCTAATTAATTAATTGTTGTATGAATGTTTGTTTGTAGATTATTTGCGGCAGGCAGGTGGTTATCCTCCGACGGGTTATGAAGAGCTGGACTCCGGTGTGGCCCCTCCTCCACGACCAGAGTACCTGTCTCCATCCGCCAATAACGCTCATCCTGTCGCTTACGGTAAGCTTGGATCCGTGTGTTTAAGCTATAATTATATAAATATATAATGTTAATTTGTTTAAAGTATGACATTACTTAAGAGTTTATTAGAATGAAAGTATTATTTTGATGTGATGTGAAATGTAGTAAAAAAGTATTTTATACGGATTATTCGTGGATGTTCACTGCACGTGACGATGCTGTGATGCATGAATTTATTTTATTAGGCATTTGGATTTTATTAAAACTCAAATATAAGCGTTATAATGATTATTATTACAGTATTAAGAAATATAAATTAGTTTTTGAAATTATTAATTTATAATTTATTTTTTAATTAATTTTTTTGCATCATACAAATATGTTTGTATAACGTTTATGTAATTATTTGTGAATGCGAGCTTATTGTTGTTGATTTAGTGTATTTATTTTATTTTTTTGGATACATTTTGTTTTTGTCTTGGTGTTTGCTGCTGCTGCTGCTGCTGTTCTTGTTCTTGTTGCTCGTGTGACTATTGTGGGCTAAATCAATCAGAGGAGGATCGAGGGAATAATGGAGGTGGTGGTTATGGGATGTGGAATAACGCCTCTGCGACGTCTCATTACGGCAATCTTCCGGTCCGGCCGTATTTGATAGGAAGTGGGGGAGCTAATAGCGATGACAATCAAGAGCCATCTTCTTCCGTGCCAAATCATAACATGTCTTCTTCAGACTCGAGGATTCAATCCCCTCAGGGTCTTCACCACCACCATCATCACCATTCCCACCCTTCCCCTCACCTAACTAATCATGAAGATGATGCAATCGACGCCAATCACACTAATAATTCAGGTCTCTCTCAGTCTTTTCCATCAACTTCTAATAACTTCTCAACAAGAAGGAGATCTTGACGCTTTAAAAAATGTTTTCCGAATCTCTCTCTCACTTTGTTCTTCGTCTGACAGCTCTATCCTCCAACTAATCATCATCTTTACAGTGTCCGCGGATTGTATCTGGCTGGCTTATTATTCTTTATTATAAATAATAATACATTACTCTGTAACACTAATGATTTAATTCTTTTTAGCATTTTTCAAGGCTAATAGTTTGTAGTAAAAGTAAGACAGTCGCAAAGAAAGATAAATTTTACTGCTTTTTGGTGTGATGATGGGCACTTGTAGTTGTAATTATTAGTAAATTGTTTCTTTCTCATTTTATGATTCTTTTCCAAGGCAGGATGATGGATTTACTTGGTCTGTGGTGATAATTTCATGTGTTTGTTTTTTCTGTCGATTCCATAGGAGTGAGATGGAGAGATCCGGATTTACACGAAGTAATCCAATTCCTGGGCAATCCGAATCCCGTAGTAAAAGCCAATGCAGCCGCGTATCTCCAACATTTGTCATACATGGATGATCCTGTAAAAGCAAAAACGAGAGCTTTGGGTGGCATCCCCCCACTCGTAGCCCTCCTCAGTCATGATCAACCTGAAGTCCATCGGAATGCTTGCGGAGCTCTGAGGTATAATTATTTCCGAAATCCGAAGAAATGACTGTACGATTAATGTGTGTTACCAATTGTGGATACGGGTCCCGTACCAATATTCCTCTGTCACTAATAGCGGTGTACAAACCAAAGCGGAAACGCTACGCGGAAGTTATAAAAGGCTGCTGCATTTGTTGTTCTCAGTCAATGTCGAATTCCCGATTTTGGCGCACGTGTATTTTTATTAGTGCAAAGTGGATTTTGGTACAAAAGTAAATGAATATTGGGACTATGTGTGATCCTTCGCCGACGACGGTACGTTAGGATCGTTAATATTGCTGACGGTTGAAATAAATTTGTTTGTTATTGTTTTTCTTGCAGAAATTTATCGTATGGACGGCAGAACGACGAGAATAAGAAAGCAATCAAAAGTGCTGGAGGGATCCCAGCTTTGGTGAGACTCCTCAAAAGAACACCTGACAACGAAGTGAAGGAGTTGGTTACAGGAGTCATGTGGAACCTCTCTTCCTGTGAAGTAAGACCGACTTTGTGCAAAATGAGTTTGTAGCTGGTCTATTTTTGGCTGGCTTTGTTATGATGGAAGGAAAATATATGAAATACACAAATAGTTGATCTGTAATCATGGTTTTTGATTTTAAAGCAGGAATTGAAGAAAGCTATAATCGACGATGGTGTAATACCTTTAGTAAATTGTGTCATAATACCCCATAGTGGTTGGGATCGAAATAACATGAGCGGAACTAGCACAAGTCACGTTCCGGACGCATGTTGGTCAACCGTGTTCAAGAATGCTTCCGGCGTTCTCAGGTAATAATTTATTATTTGAACTTGTGACACACATTGTTGTTTGATGGAAATAAAAAAAAGACGGTCGGGAATGGAATTTGAAATATGTCTCCTTGTTTTGATTATAGGAACGTAAGTTCAGCGGGAGAATACGCCAGGAAGAAACTTCGTGAGTGTGAGGGAGTAGTGGAAGCGTTGCTTCATGTAATTCGCTGTGCTCTATCCCGCGCTGATATAGACGATAAGAGTGTTGAAAACTGTGTGTGTATCCTTCGGAACTTAAGCTATAGGTGTCAAGAAGTTGAAGATCCCAACTATGACAAGCACCCACCACCTGCACAGAGTCGAGCGGCAGCTACACAGGGCAAGAGTGAAAACTTGGGCTGTTTTGGGGCCAACAAGAAGAAGAAAGAAGCCGCGCTCGCAGCTTCCTCGCCCAAAGATGGACATGCAATAAGTACAGGTCCAACTAGAAGTTCCAGTCAAAATAAAACGGACCCAGTGAAAGGCATGGAATTATTGTGGCAGCCAGAGGTAATTATTATTATTATTGGGTACAGACGGAGGAAATGTATTGGTGGTGATTGTAAAGGATTGTAACTACCTCGATACAGTTATTTCGGCGTATTAAAGACGTCTCTTGTCTAGCTATATAATAACTTTTACGGGCTTGTATTACCAGGTGGTTGGAGTTTATCTGGCTCTCTTGTCGAACTGTTCAAATCCTGAAACTTTGGAAGCAGCAGCTGGAGCCATTCAAAACTTGGCAGCTTGTTACTGGCAGCCAAGTATTGAAATCAGGGCGGCTGTCAGAAAGGAAAAAGGACTCCCTGTACTTGTCGAGCTTCTTCGCATGGAAGTTGATCGGGTGGTTTGTGCTGTTGCCACTGCCCTGAGAAACTTGGCTCTGGATCAGCGGAACAAAGAGCTAATAGGTGAGTGTGGTCTTTGTACATGCCATTCAATTTTTATGACTCGTACTATCTAAATCTATACAACCTTCAGGCTCAAATTGTAAAATAATAATGTAACCATGAAATTTCCTCTGCTTTCATCAGGTAAATATGCAATGCGAGATTTGGTTCAAAAACTTCCCTCAGGACGGCCTCATGACCAGGGTACCTCTGATGATACCATTGCCGCTGTTTTAGCAACTCTTAACGAAGTAATAAAAAAGAATGCCGAATTTTCCAGGTCAGTGTATATTAATACCACTAAGTAAGGTTCAGAGTACTCAAATTATGAATTTACTACAGACAAGCATCACGAAAATATAATTAATGTATTTATGTATCTAATGTTCTTGCAGATCTCTGATGGAGGCAGAAGGAGTAGAACGGCTGGTTCTCCTAACGCAACAAAAACGACGATATTCTCCCAGAGTCGTAAAATTTGCCTCGCAAGTACTATATTCTATGTGGCAACACCAGGTTTGTTCTTATCAGATTCTATATTATACGAATTTGGTTGAAAATACTTTGATCTTATTATGCTGACATTGCTGACCATGCCGTAACAATGATAATTACATGCGTTTTGTAATGAATTCAATATGAAGGTCCTATTTTTTTTGTTTCCAGGAACTCCGAGAAGTTTACAAAAAGGCTGGCTGGACCGAACAGGATTTTGTTAGTAAGGGAACAGGGGCACGGGGAGGAAGCCCAGCTCCGGGTGGTAGTGGCACAGAACCAAGTAGTGCAGGTTCACCTGTAAATGCCAACAGTACATTAAATCGGCCTATGGCCAGCCAAAGTGGCACGAGATATGAAGATAAGACAATGCAGCGAGGAGCCAACAATAGTGTACCAAAGAGTCCCCCACCTTCCTACCCTCAGGTATAATAATCAAGCACAAATGCACAAGTTTCCAGCTAACAACTTGTAATCAGTCATCATTCCCCATGAGTTCGGTCTTGTTCAGTTTGTAACCCATATGTATTAAGTATAGGAAGAATAGAGCACTGTTTACAAATCGGAGTGTTTACAAATGTAACCCATGCATTCTGTATGCAGCGGATACAATTGTAACGTTGCTACACTGTGACAGTGTTTACAGTTGTACTAAAGTTACATTTGTGACACTTTTACTGTGTGTTTACACTTGTAACTTTAATTTGTTTCAAATATCTATCTATATAGTTGTTTTGTTCAGATTTGTTAAATTCTTTGTACACTTATTATGATTGCAACATCTGAACTACGACTACCAATAATTATATCTTTCCCAACCAAATTAACGATGTTTTCCTATTTTATAAATATGAATGATTTTGAATGATGGAAATACGTAGTTTGTAATATGGTTAGTAGTTTATTTCCATGCTGTAGGTATACGAAGCACAATGATCAGCTTGAGCGCTGATGCAGGAATATTGTTTGTCACACTTTGCACGATGTAATGTAAATAATAATAAATTCTCATTATTGTTGTCGTTTTTTCAAAGGGAGAAGAAGTTCCATTAGCGGATATGCCTTACCCGGACGGTGGTTCCCATGCGCCGCCCCCAGGCGCCTTCCGAATGTATCCAAATCAACCGGTAAATTCATGTCTTCTCTAAACAAACAAAAAATAACGTATTTGCTTGCAGTTTTTTGAAGTGTCATTGTATTTTATGCGTAAGGGATTCTGTAAGTGAGAATTATACAGTACTATACTACGTGTTATTTTATTCTGTTAAACGAAAGTTGTCGAGAATCATATTGACGTACTTAACGGATGACAAATGTAGAGAACATGGACAGTATGTATCTGTTGTATATATTTTAATTAGGTACGTTATGTGGCGATAAATATAAGTATTTATATAAACGTATTGTTATGCAAATTACTTTGTTCAATTGATCTTCTCTTCGTTGAGTTGAGGTCCATGCAATGGAAAAGTTATACAAATTAAACAAAACGAGTAAAATTAGGAACAAGGGCAAAGTAATAATTTTAGGTGATGATTGTTTTTCTATTGCCGTCAGAACGGCTATCACCGTTTCCTTGTCTCTTGTACTTATGTGCGTAATTATAATTAGCAATTACTTATTTCTTGAATCTTCTGTTTCTATATTCTTATATAAGTATATTATCTATGCTTGTTTCTTTTTTTTGGATGGTTGCGCTGTGTAAAGCCTTGTATGGCAGACAGACTGGAACGGTAATTTGATGTGTGTCTCATCTCTCTTCTATCTATACCGTTGAACTGGTGAAGTTTGTCATAATAATAATGTACGAAAGAAGTTGTTGTTTATATACTCATATAATTATTATATGAATGTTTCATATTTTTTTTTAAAAAGATTTAATGATATAATAACAACATACATGTATATTATGTTTGGATTGGGAATCTTCTAAACGAATATTTGTTTCTTTGTTTGATCACATTGCTATAGCCTGGACAGTAATCTCACTGGTGGGTTCTCCATCTTTTCACTGGCCTTTCTCTCTCTCTCTCTCTACTTTTTGCATGAATCTTCTTCTTAATACATGAGGAATGCTCTGTTGTATTCTATATATATAGATTTTCAAAAAAAATTTGTGATTTCTTGTCTTGTTTCTGTGTCATTAATTATCATCATCATCATCTTTTGAACGCTCTTCCTTACTTCCTTATACTGCTGCAGTTGACAGTTCTTGTTTTGTTGACGCATGCTACAAGTATTGCACTTATAAGGGTTTTTTATGTATATTTCGTATATAAATAGGATCAGAATAATATCTGGGGGACTTTTTGAATCAAGTAATAATTATCGAATGATTGCTTCTTCCTGCATGCGAAGAACTTTGGTGGGAATAATAATTATTTGATGATGATTTTGGTGGGATTCAGTGAAATATTTTCGTATATAGTGAAGTATTAGATATAATAGTTTTGTGTTGAGTGTGGTATACGGACTGATGATGTAGGACAGAAGTTGGGATGATCGATGATAATTGTGTTGTTGTTTGTTAGGCGGTGTGTAGTATTTATAATAATAATTATTATTATGAGTAGTTTTAAATGTGTGCATGATGAGCAGAGCAGTTTTTGCATTTGAAATAAATTCTATAGTAAAAAGTAAATTAATTTAATAATAATGATGACGTGGTGAAGACTGGACACGTTAGAATGTTTAGTATGTAAATTTGATAAGATCCTCAAAATATCCTTGTATACATACACACCATACCACCCCTCCTGGAAGCCTGAAGAATATAGGGGAAGTTGATGATATGCGGAACTAATTAAACTGTAACAAAAATTACAGGTGAAGCCAGGAGAGCCACTATACGCTCAAGTTAATCGAGAGAAAAAGAAGAATCGTCATTTTGAAGGGAATTCAAGAGTTTATGGCGGCTACAGTGGTGGTAGTCCATCCGAAGGTCATCATCAACATTGGCAGGATAATTCAAATTCAGTGTCAGTGGACAATTTATCACATCAACCTGCCGGAGACTCTTGGGTTTAAATGTCTCGAAATTCCATTTTTTTTAAATACTGTTTTATTATAATAGTGCAAGTATAAATAATACTTAATAGTTGGAGCTACTACATAATATTATTAAAATAATAATAATATTATTAATTATTATTACAAAATATATTGGAAATCACCAAATTCTGTCCCTTTCCCCTCCTCCGTCGGACAGGTTATTATCATTAAAAATATATTATATATATATAGTTTAATATAATATTTAAATTATTACAACATAATAATATGAAAAAGAGGGAGCCCAGCGAGATATTGACTGAAACAGGACTGCTTAATAAGTGTGAGAGAGAATGGATTGAAATGGGTTCACCGTATTAGGTCTTTTTTCCCCCAATGAACAACACGCTGAAATTTTGGTGACAAGGATATCGAATTTTTAACATTCAGAAAATGAAGACTTGTTGTTGTTTCAAATATCTGTGGTCAGAACGATTAATAAATATATAGTGTTTCCTCTTCCCTTCTCTGCTCATTGTTCTTCAGTCATCGGAAAATCTTCAATAATGGTTCAACACCTCCCGTTTTTTCGGAGAAAATACAATATGGATTAATACAATTAGTACATCTGGAGCTCTTATGAAATCACCACTGGAATCCCTCAACGGTGACATCAACAGCATGGCTTCAAAATAGTAAGGGCTGTGTGGGATTCGGATGCTCCAGAGCAGCAGATCCGCAGAGGAAAGAATAGAGCGTGGACGTTGTCACCACTCACTGCCAAAAATGAAATAATTATTACGATTTTGTAAAAAAAGTGCTGCGAGGACGAGCGAAGAAGGAAAAGAAGAATATTATTATAATATGAAGAAGAAAGAACACCATACTATAAACTAAAATCATTAGTCAATATTACTACTACTCAATTTTAAGTCATATACATCGAAAGGAGGATTTTTACATTCAGACCCTGGCACCATCCAAATATTTGCACACATTCCTTCAATATTCAAGTCTTTTACCCACCAACAAACAACAACTCTTGATAAATAAACATCTTCTACAAAACAATTAATTATTATATAATAATAAATAATACGATATATGATACACGTATAAAAATAATAAATATATATATTATAACATTTAATAAAAAAAACACCGAGACTTCTGTATGTCTGTACCGGTTTTTCTATGTAACGTTAACAGATATATTCCTCTCTGTCTCTGTAACTTTCTATAATTATTACTTATAATAATTATTATACGTACGATTAGTATGCAGTTAATATCACTTTGCTGTAGATGAAATCCTTGAATAATGTCTTTTAATAATTATTGTTAATATTAAGTACTTGTTGTTGTTATTAATATTACAATATTTACTCCGTTTTTTATATTATTATTATTAGTCTTCAACTCTTCAGACCGACGACACCGCGTTTTCCTCATCAACATTTTGTCCGTGTCTTTTCAGTTTTTTTACTTACTTATACTCCCATATTCAATTGTGCCACCTAATAATAATGAATAATTCCACAGTACCGTGAATTTCCAGATAAATAGTTATTATTAATAATATTATTATTATTATTATGCTAAAATATACCTTTAATTATTCTACTTATATATAATGATTGAACTGCCTCAGATTATTTTTGCTCCTTCATTCATATTTTTAGGTGTGTCTAGTCTAGTTTATTGTGGACATACATTATTAATATGTTGTGCAGTCCTTTATTATATTGAGATTATCCCTGTCTATACTTATATATGTAGCATCTATATTATACACCCTTTGAATCTTTTCTCTCTGTGTACTTATATACGAATCACAAGACTCACAAAAGTCCATAAAGCTATAGTGGATTTTCTTAAATGAATGAAATTTTTCTGTACATTTTAAATTGTGCGTCGAAGTTTTTTAAAAAAACAGGAAAATACAGGATATACCCGTTTTTGTTTATAAATACTTTCTTATATTATATTATAAGATCATGAATGTACTGTGAAAACTGAAAAGTCTACTTGTTTTCATCGAATTTTAACGCAATAAGAGCAAATATACCCAACGAAAGGATGAAGTAATATTATTATTAAATTGTAAAGAGCCAAGAAATGCACTATTGTTTTCTATATATCTACATATGTATAACATACATATATATACAAATAATACAATTTACACTTCGTAGACAGGAACACACGAGATTTTATAAAAAGAAAAATATTATGCTTGTATTAATGGGACTGTTGATGTTAAAATGTGTGTTTTGGTGTGTGTGTGTATGTATGAGTGTATTGGAATGTTTTTGTCCGATTCGGAAACACAGTCGACTGCATCTTATCTTAACAGCTGATTTTCCAGGAAATAGTAATAATAATTCTGTTTTGATTTTGATGACACTTTATTATTAAATTATTATTAATAATATTGTAATGAAAAGCCTTCTGTTTTTAAACAATTATTATTAGTAGTAATATACCGTGTGAGGATTTGAGGATCAATCAGTTCACATTGTTATGCCCGCACGTCTTTTGAACGTGTTTATCTGCATTATTATTCATATTTTTGATTAGTTTTGTTACACTTATAATAATAATAATAATAATTATTATTATTATTAAATAATTAATTATTATTTACCGCCCGCCATATAAATATTTTCGGTTTGTTTGTCATAGTAAAATATATGTGTCTATAAGGAAATCTCTCGGAAGAGATTGTGATTTTTAAAAAAATATTATATTTTTGCTGTTATTACTACAACTCAACATATACTATGATATACTCGCAGATGACTTGGTGTGAACAAATAATTATTTGTAATAATAATATTGTAGGTTTTATATACTTTGTAACTCGCAGCTGTAGTTTGTAATAGATATTATATTAATTATAGTTTTACCGTTTTTGAATTGTCTTTTTTGTTATTGTTGTAGCTGTAAACATTTTAAAGATAGATAATTCGGCAGCTCAGATATTCCCACGTACTGAACTCTATACTACTGACAGATGATGTTAGAAATTTAGAAAGTACTTAAAAAATCTTTTTGCCGTAATAAGGTTTCCACTTTCAGTGTTGATCGATGAAATTTAATTAAGATTTGTACTGTACGGGTCACGTTTTTTTGTATCTATAGACAAATAATGTTTTCCATATTCTCTGATTATTTGTTATGATAATGCAAAAAATACTGCTTTTTACGCTGGTGTTGTTATTTCTCTATACTACTGCTACTATACTGTTGTGTTTATTATAACTTGATGATAATAATTCTTATAGGACTCGTTTCTATTTCATAGTAGGAAATTTTATTGTAATGATAATAATTTTTACTCCGTGTGTTTTTAATTTCAACCTTTCCATTTTGATATTTTCTAGCAGCCACGACGGCTCTACTGAAACTACATGACGTTTTATAGAAGGCGCTGCTCGTATTCCACTAAACTAATAATACCTAAAATAATAATATTGCAGTCTGTTGTGTTTGCCAAATTTAGTACTAATTTTTTATTGTAAAATAATTATCAATAAATGTACGTATGGGTTTTAATCATTAGTATTGTCAATACTTTTTTATCCGATGACAGCTTGACACCCGTTTTTCTTCATATGAAGCAGTGAGAATAATCATTAAGGATTAATATTTTTATTGTTAGTAATTTAATTATTGCTAAAATAAAGTGTTTCAAATCATTGTTCGACACGAAATATCAATAATGATTATTATTATTGTTTGTTAAGTACTTATTAGTTGTCCGAATACTTGAAATCGTCATGATTTATACATCTGAGAATGATTGTAAATTTTGACTATACAATTTGTCTATGAACAAAAGGTAGTATACAAATTAAATAAATATACATATATATATATCTGTATATACTTACATATGTATATACCTTGATATTCGAGGGAGAAGAAATAAAGTTAAACTTTAAAGATAATATGAGTTGTGTACGATTGACCTCAACCCCTGAAAACTTGACTGTGTATATTTGTACATTATATGATTAAAATAGTATAAAAAAAATATTGAGTACTTATTATTACTTCGTTATGTTGATTTATAAATGATTTTTGTGAAAAAAGCTTATATATTATATAATTGATTGAGGGTGGTGAGCTAATGCGGACGAGGAGGAAATGTCAAAATGAAATCAGTTGTTGATCTTCCTCGTTTTTTTATGTTTGGACTCGACGTTGATTTCAATCATCAATGTTGATGAGGATAAAATGAAAATTCCATACTGAGCTATTAATAAATTCTTAAGTAGAGAGAAAATACTAGTAATATGTATTATTTGTATGATTTTACTGTAGAAATGAAGAAGTAAAAGATGTTCAAGAAGTTTGTTATCTATTAATAGTTATTATTATTTGTATTCTTTATGGTACGCTAAGGTGCAATCATTTAATTTTTTTGTAAAGCTATTAAGTATAAAATTAAATATATATATATGTACACATAATTATTGTATATGATTATATTGTATGTAAAAAATGTCTGCCTACTTAAATCCTGGTTTTCCTTCATATTATGAATAAGTTGGTTTTATTTTTTGAAAGAAGCTCAATTTTCTAGCAGCATATAGAATATTAATGTATATATACTTGTATTACGTAATAGCGTTAAAAAATTATTACAATGATATACATTTATATTATAATCTACATATAGGATTTATTGAGGAGCCGAGAATTTTGGGGAAAACCAGCGTTTTAAAGATTTACACATACAATGATAATTAAATTACGAATGATGAGGATATGGATATATTGTATAGCAAGGCTTTGACTCCTCAACTCTTTACATTTTTCCAGTTATTATGTGTGTATAATGTACTCTCCGTGACATCAGTTGTTGTTTTTAATGAAATTCTGGACAAATATTTTATTGTTACTCTTATGTGACTGAAGAGTAAAAACGAATTGTACAATTTATGCGCGTGCTCTTGCCTCCGGTGGTCATTTTATTATTCATTCAATCATTAATAATAAAATTCATTAATTATAAAGTAGCAGTGGCAATAATTACAGACCAGGGACCGATTCATTTGCTTTTGTAGTAATATTTGAAAATATATAATATAACATTAAGCTATTCTATTGTCTATAGTTTTGGTACAAATATCCATAATAATTACTTAACCTTTAATTAACCATTACAGACTTAGATTCAGTACGAATTAAAGTTGTTTTCGCTTCTGTCGCAATAGTAATCTTAGCTTTAGCATTTGAAATAAAATGGTTTTTTTTGGTGTATGACATTACCAAAACGGAGTGTGAAAATAGGTGACCCTTTTCTAAATTTCCTGTAAACCCTTGCATGCCTCCTCCACGCATTCAGGATCAGTGCTAAAATAAAATAAAATACAGTTTAAATGCCTATTTCAGTCCAAAGAAACTTTTGTTAATACCAAAATGATTTTTTAATAATAAGCATAACTTACGGTTACAATTCTCATCGCATCTATCGTCATAGCTGATTTCAACTTCAAATCCTGGTAATTTTGCTCGAATCCAACATCCGATAATGTCAATGTGCTTCATGTGTGTAAATGTATAAAAGCTGGCATCTGGATGGCAGTGGTCATGGCTCCATAACACCATCTTCAACGTCCTAATTGCTGTAAACCAAGGTTTAAAATGTTATTATTGATATTTTTGTCCTGAAAACGAAAAACAGGATGAGGTTGTTGTATGCACATGTAATTATATATATGTAAGAAAGACTGGGAGAAAAAAGTTCTCACCGGTATTTTCGCAAGTCTTTCTTTTTGGAGCGAAGCTCCAGTTTCTCAAACTGTCGGTGTGAGCATGGTGACGAAATCCATAAGAAGGAGCAAGTATTTTCGAAGTGGCCATAAGCTCTTCTAGATCAATTCCAACACAAAAATCCAGAAGCGTGGAAATTAAATTGTCGGGCGCGAATTCATAATGGATACAGGTAAGACTGGTTCTCCATGGTAGCGTATCCACATAATCAACTACCACGCGTGATGAAAACTCTTCCATGCATACTAATTCCCGAACATTAGGGAAAATATTCGCCACGGATTGCAACACTGACACCCTGAGGTCATCGGGCAAATCTCCACGGATGCGCATTGCCATGTCTCTTACTGAAAAGCAGCTGTACTTCGGTACGTTGTTGAGTTTCGATTTCATTTCCTGGTAATCGTGTATTTGTCCAGCCAAACTCAAATCTTTCAAAACTAGTTTTGGATCGTCTATTCTGGGATCACCTTGGAATTCTGAAATCGAGACTTTAAATAGGTGTGGACAGAATTGTTGGTAATTAATGCTTTGCAGGCATTGCCAATGCACTTCGGTGTACTTATTCATTACGACCAATAGAAAAAGTTCACGTAAATTCACAAAAGACATTCCGCCCAAAGATACCGGTGTACAGCAAATTCATGAAGAAACAGTTGCGAAGAGAGAATAAAGATGTTTGACATCTTTCAGCAATAAGCCTCACATACTCAGACAGCCTCTTAAAATGTTCGTGGTTGAGGCTTTCCTCCTGAGAATGTTTTACAAAAGAGTTTCCCTCTGGTGGTGAAAGTATGATTGCTCTGAATCCTATATTTTTGGCACATAAAGTTTCAATAGCATCCATGTTGGGATCCATATACTCAATGCAAAGAGTTTTGAACAAACGAATGTCTTTATTCCTGGTGTCATGTTTCCCTTTGAGTAGTGTTCGGAACTTTAGAGTAGCTTCGCAGGATATAAGATTAGGGGATAGATTTAAGATCTCGTAAATAAATTTTTTCTCCCATTTTTGGGGATAACCACTAATGTCAGGACTACGATATTTGAGTGTTTCCAAGGACGAAAACAAATTCGAGGGATGGGATGAGTCCGCTTGAATGCCCAAATAGTCAATAATAGAGGTTACACATGTTGGTAGCTCCTGTATCCAGAGATGTTTAATGGAGTCTCGACATGAAAGAAGCATTTTTCTGAGAACTTTGTCAGCCACACAGTTCTGTCGTGTTTCGTAGTCGATATGGAAATAATTTACGACCATTTTCTGGAAAAGAAATGGATACAGCGATTCCACGTCTTCCCCAAGGAGTAAAGAACAGTGTTCTTTGCAGTAATCTTCCCAGCCTGGTTTTAAAGCGCTAAAGCTTATTCCTATGAAAGGAATGTCATCACCAGCTTTCTCCAACATGGCGTTGATATCTCCGATTCGAGCACAATGAGGGAATCGGACAACCAGAATGTTTTTATTCGCACGAAGATACTCCGTACAACGTCGCCTCCAAGAACGGTCCAACATCCGTAGACTGAGAATATCTTCATGCTCCAAATATTGCAGGATTTTCCTGGATACAACTTCTGGGATACTGTCCATAATTGTATTAGTACGCTCATCTTCATCTTTATAGATATCGCTACAATCAGAGGTGCAGTCGAGCTCTGGCTGCCCTTGGCTGAAACAGGACAAGAGAATTTTGAGCCAGGCCATAAGAATTTTTACAAAATTTTGTGGGGATTTCATAACTAGACCGATGACAACATTTTAGGGTCAGACTCAGGGCAAGAGAAATTTTAGGACTGCAGCACTGGCAACAACTGGTTCGTATATTGTCTTTAACTTTGCGCAAATCCCACACCAGTAATCACGACAAATTTGTGCTTCTCAGCTTGACTGGCCAAATTATTAAATAAAACTTTACGACTTGGTAGCCCTGTTAATGGAAATCTTATCCCTCTGATGTATTTTGTTTGAAAATATTTGTACGAGTTTGATGATGGGAATATCAACCGAGTGAATGGACAAAAGATAAATGGACAACTAAAAATTTGAAGAGACAGTAGACTACTATGCTACCATGCAGGCGTTGAACGAACTTATACACCCGAATGGATTCTGTTGGGTTCGGATGTATTTTTAAGTATGTGAAAGGTTTAAGTCGTTTAAGTTCACCGACCTGAAAATAATAAAAATAGAGACCAATGCATACAAGCGGAGATATTTATTTGAAGCAGGCTCCAGGCTCTATATACCTCGTTACCTCTTTTTGCATTCACTGCTAGCCAGTAGTGCCAAAGCTGTTTACTTCCATCAGCATCCTTTTCTTACTTCATTAGTTTTGCATGTTCTTACAAGTTACAAATATTCTTCAAGAAAATTAAACGTATACGAGAAGACAATATAATTTTATTTTCAAATTCTCTTCATATTAGCATCTTTTTACATAGAACAACGTGAAAAAGGACGGATGTATTGAAATATAAAATATTTTTGTTTGTGCGACACATTTTGATACGATAGCTTTTCAGGTTACTGCTTCTAATTATGTAAATATATAGTGAGTTAATATATGGTTACATTTGTAACAAACAGCTATAAGATAATGTGAGACACTTTTATGGTGGATGTGGCGAGGATGATCTAGGCTGAATGACCAATTTTTGCCGACCCTTCCTTCGAACTTCCTGAGTGTGCAAGTGATGAGGATCGTGAGCATCCATAGGACTGCGGTCCCGCGGGTGATGATGATGATGTGATGGGTGATGATGATGGTGACTATGATGAGACGAATGCCCTTGTTCGTAAGCCGCTCTCATCCGACGGCTCAATCCTTGACTATCTAAGCCCGCTTGTAAGGCATGACGACGGTTGGAGGAAATATCTAGCTGGTCACCCTTCTTTTTAATCCTCTCCTCAGGTCCCCAGTTGAGGCCCTTTTGAACAGCATCAATTCCCAGCCTCTTCACTATGTGCTTTACATCGTAATCTGCATAATTCGAATAACAATCAATATTAACTGAACGAATGAGTTCGCTGAGAAATCTTCCGATTATAAGTTTCAAATGCGTGTTATTGCCGAACCTGTGCGGTTTGTGAGGTAACTTCCACCAACTAGGATTTCCGAGAGGGCAGCTTGTAGGTCGTAAACCATCCTCTCAGAAGTCGACAATTTCTTAACTAGCGCCTTTGAAAATTCCTCTAGTGCCGTGTTTGGATTAATACTGCGCATACTTATGAACATTTTAATTCGCTGAAATTTGCACAAAGAATATTTAGATATTAATTGGTGTGTGGTTGTGTGACCGGAGTAATTTAAGTCGCTCAGCCCGGATAAATACTGGTAAGGCTATATTATCAACTCACCTGTTCATACTCTGTCTGCATCTCTTTGATTTGCTTCGATAATCTCGCATATCTGAGCTCCAAATGTTCAATAGCATTCTGAAAGTAGAGAAATGTAATAATTATTTCTAATTATTAGGAGACTACTAGATTCAAGAATTATTTTCCTATTACGTTCGTAGACTACCATTTCTACTCTACAGTTTATTATAATTTATAATACAATACCTCTAGTTCTTCATTATTTCGTTCAAATCGTTTAGAACTGTAGCGAAGCTCGACAACTTTCGAATAATACTTCCACACCAAACGTTGCAGGTCCAATTTAGATAAATTTGTCAAGTGCGTTACTAAATCAGCTTCATTCTGAGTAAAATAACACTGCATTACTAATTAGCACCAAAACATCACTTGCATCTCAGTGAAACAAGCAGTCAAACTTTATGGCAGATTCCTTCTGAATGTGATTCACTTACCCTACCAGGTGCGATACAGTTGGACAAGATGCATTCTCGTCCACAAAGAGCTTCATTCCTAAATTCGATCACAGAGTCGATTGCCTCTATAGCTTCCTCGAATTCATAAATCTTCTTTTCATCCTCAACTCTGTGTTCTCCGCCATTTACATTGTTCTGAAATACCAAATTGTCAGCCAATCATGGTCACCAGTAAACACATACAATACATATACGTTTCACATGATTATTTTATGATTTTGTACAGCTTCATTTTCTTACTAGCTTCATTCTGTCGGCGACCTCTTTTCTTTGATTCACAAGACAGTCTCTGGCTACTCTCAAAGATGCAATTTGGTTCCTTATGACAATATCTACAGGATCGGACACATTGCTGTCGTTTGCTTGCTCCTGGGGGCAAATATAATAAGTTTGTGCCATTGTGTATGAATACATGAAATATTAAGATTGATCATAGAAGACTTACTTGAGGTTGGTGATGACTATCCGTCTGCGTCTCCTCATCCCGACTGTTATTATTTGTGTTAACAATAACTTTAGGAGGTTCAATCCGTATCTGTATTCGCTGATTATTATCATGTTCCTTTTCCACCCGCTCCACCGTAGCTATGAGTAAATCCAAGAAGGAGGCATCAACTTGGGCAATGAGCTGCTGGGTAGTCTCTCCATCACACTCTTCTTCATCCTCCTCAGGCTCTTCATCCGAATCTTCTTCCGTCACACTCTCCGCCACACTTGCGTCCTCACTATCACTTCCATCCCGGTCCGGATCGAGCAGATCTGGTGATAGCCGATTGTATGGATCTGTCAAATGCCAAGCAAATAAAATCATATGAATTTAGAATTTCCATAAATGTAATCCAGTGACAAAAATATTTTTGTTATATTAAAATATAAACTCAAGAATATAAACCCCAATTAGTAATTTAATAAAAAAACACATAAATTTTATTATTTACTACTACTTTCATAACAGAATCATAGAATACAAATTTAGGAAAACCAGGTAGCACCAAATTAAACTGAATTCATGGCGCTATATAGTATTATTTTATTAATCATACTATTTCGAATTAAAAATTATAACTACCTGAGATGGAAGACAGGTGAGGGGAGTAGTATCTATTCATGACCTATTAATTTTCTCTACCGAGACCAAAACATACAATAATAACTTCAAACACGCGTCACTTGACCCGTTACTCGAACTGTTTCAAATCAAAACTTATTAAATTACTACTATTAACACTATTAAGAACTAGGAAATATTAAGGATAAATATTTCCACTCCACCAAACAAATTGAATCAATTGTAAATAAAAATCCAGTGAACTGGACGTCAATGCAGATGACAGTCTCAACTCAAACAATTTCAATTTAATGTAATCGTCACAACAGGTCGAGCATTAACATTTTAGATAGAAAATCGTAGTAGGGAAGAAACGAGATACGAAACGGTACGGTTGCGGTATAAAAATATAGAAATAGATGTGAAATATCGGTCTAAATGCGGGACTAATTAATTAAATAAATCTTTAAACGAAAGTCACAAGAAAGAAGCAATATAGTTTTTATTAAATTGTTGAGGAGCAGAACAGATTTGGCATTTGGCTCAGCACAGGCCAGGACGACGAATGAGATTGGAATTGGAACATTGGAAGCAGTAAACAAAACAAGCAAAGCAAAAAGCCTTTGACTTCACTGCAGGGGAAAAGATAAATAAAATTTGAACGCTGACGGTTTTTTGTTTTTTCGATGCTTGCCGCTGCCGCTGTGGCTGTAAACAAACAACAAGGGCTGAAGCTGAAGTGTGAAAAAGGAAAGGAAAGTTGAGTATGCCGTAGGCTCTTTCAAGGTTAATACTCTTCAAAATCATTTCCCCCCTGCCCTGCTCAATTTTGTTTGGTTAACAATAACAATAATATTTATAATATAATAAAAGCTAAGTTATTATTAATACATTATTATTAACAAAATAACAACATATAATTACGTAATAATTAAAAATGATTTTATTAAATGGGCTTATAACATGTATTTGACAAGTCGAGATTGCGAACAACACGTAAAATATGCTTTAAGTCAGTATATAATTATAATTAAGCTTTGTAAAGTTGCTCGTCATCTCTTTTGTAATTATTATATGATTCTCTGTTGAAATTTTTTTAAATAATGTTGTAAAATCGAGGTCAGAATAATCTTCCAAGACTGAAATCCGTATGTTGAGGTCGGTAGGGATGATGTTGACCCAATTGAACCTCGGAACCGGCAGAAGCGCCAGCTTTCCACACCGCTCCCTGGCGCTGCAAGCAAGGGACGAGGGCATCCAGGAGAGATAAATAGCGGAAATCATGGGAATAGTCCGGTTCGACCTGACCCTGCTCCTGGTACAACTCCATTTGATTTGTTAAGGGCTTGAGGAGCATCCCGTATTTAGAGCTATTAATCGTCCTGCTCAGACTCTCGCCCTCCTCCCGGTAGACTTTTTCCAGGGACGTGAAGGCGATTCGGGGGTACGACCCGCTCAGCGTCGACAGACTTGACCTCGGGGAGTAGTCCGCATAGGGAGCGAGTGTTGAGGACGCGGACTTGGACCCGATCGACCTACGAGGAGAGAATTTCCCAGTCTTTAGGCGCGGAGCGCCCCCTATCACCACGTCCGAATCCCAATTCAAGGAGTCAAAGTTCTTATTACTCAGCCCTTTTCGGCCCCCGCCCAATAAATTCACGCCCGGCAACTCCAGGGCCCTTTTCAAATCATTCGCCACGTCGTACTTCCGCGTCTTGCTCAGCGCCTCCGCCATGCTAAAATGATGCTCTGCAACGCCTTCCCCGACATTTTTAACCCCCGCACCACCGCCGCCCTCTTTTGAGTTTTTCTGGCGAAATTCATCTTCCGAGCTGTCATACTGAATTGTCAAGGATTTCTTTTTGGACGGAAATTCCTCCCGCCTCCGCCACGTAGAAGAATGCGCGAGTTGCTTGGATTTCTTCTTAGCAGGGACAGAGCGCCGAAGACTCGTCTCCAGCGCGAGAGGAAGACTTGCCCTGCGGGACTTTAATTTCTTCTCCAAATCCGCCGCTCGCATGACTTCATTGTGAAGGGAATCCATGGGCAAGTTACTGATCTTCGCCTTTGACGAAGCCCCATTAGCAGCCCCGAGGAGCGTGGACGAACTCCAGTTCCTCCCCAATCGAGCCTTCGTCTCCGCAAATTCGTACGAGTCCGCGACGGAGCACTCGTCATCCGCAAAAATGCTGTAGCTCCTGGCGCTGCAGGCGGATTGGACGTCCAGGGACCCAGCCGTCGTCATGTCACTCCCGCCGAAACTCAAGTCCGTCATGTTGGACTCGGAGACGCTGGCGGAGATCGGCGGGGAGTCCAGCGCTCGGAGTCGCGGGAGCGACGTACTCGGACTACTCACGCCCGCATTTCGATAAACTTCCCCCAGCTGACCATCGAAGTAGCGCCGACGCTCCTCCAGCAAGGCGCTCAATTCCCTCACTCGATGAATATCATGAGTCATCACTCGACTTTTCTGGAAAATTAAATCAAAACTTTCATATACTTTGTAAGTACGTGCATTTTACAATGAGAGGCGTGAAAATCCATTTCTATTAATTTGATTTGGACGTACATTTAATTTATTTCTAATTCTCATACTCGATATATCATTTTTATAACAACATTCTAGTTTAATACACACAACAACGAGTTGGTTCGGAAAAGGATATTCTTATTCTTACATAAGCTTGAACTACTTCATCCTTGTCATCCTCCGCGAATGTGAGAGTATTGCAGGAGGCTCTTCGGATTTTACTCAACGCCCGAACTCCTTTCAGCTCCATCATCCGTTCCATCAGCTCCTGCTCAAAATGTTCAAGAAAATTACAAAAACTGTATTTTTACATGAGTCTACTTATCTGCAATAATTTAATAATATTGTGTCTGTGTAACGTAAATCCTATGTTAGAACAAACCAGATTACATAATTTTATATTAAAAATAAATATTCAAATAACAGAGTATAATTTGTAAAATTCAAGAAATAAATTAGATTACTTAAATTAACATTAAAGCTCTATGATTTATGATCACGTTTACAGAACTTCATGGATATTTTTGTAATAATAATAGCCTGACTCACAGAGCAAAAGCGATGGTGGAGACTGCGGAGATGGAGAATATATGTGCGCAGGGCAGAAACAGAACACAGAAATTTTAGTAACGGAAAGCGCTGGGGTCAGATGTCAGATCATAAATGTTCATTACAAATTAATAAAAATTAATCGAGGAAAACAAAATTTCGGTTTGAATTGAAATGAGGGAGAAAAATTGAAACAAATTTCAATACAGATAATACAGAAATAAATATGTAAATTTTATACACTGAAAGGCAAGGCAATGTTTCCGCAATGTTGACAAGCTTTTTGACGTGCGGAAGACTCAAAGGAATATGTCACGGGGACAAATTTATTAATGTAAAGGAATTTCTTATTTGTTAAGGACATCTCCATGTTAATTTAACATGGAGATGTGTGTGAGTGAAAGTGATGATAAAAAGGAGAAAGGGAATTAATAGAGCAAGTGTGCAATCCTGACTCGCACGACACGAACGATTTCCCCAATATGTGCATCTGTAATCTTACATTATTCTCTGCATTTCCCGTACCACTCACCCACTTGTACACATTCTCTCACCCTTTCGTTCTCCCGCATTTCCTGGAGTACCTTTTAAATTGTCCAGCGTGTAGGAAAAATAAACCTTTATAGAGAGCAAAACTCCGGAAATAGATGCCGTTTGTTGGAACTTTACATACCCGCACGCATATTCGCAGTGCAATTTCATTTATTTATTTAAAATAAATTAAAGCCAGTTTAATTAAGTTTTAGTTGTAAAAAGTAAAAATGTTTTTATTCTCACATCATTATTTTTAATAACCAAAAAATAAAAATCTTAAAATGATACTGTGTAGTGTAATGATAATGACATGGCTATTCTATATCTGTATAAAGTAGTATTATTAATGATGAAATACAGAAATAATTATAATTACACAACCGTTCTGGGAACATTTTGGAAGCAATACATGTGTGCTTTTACAAATTAAATTAAAAATAAAATCAAGAAATTTCTAAAGCAGTGTCTTCGGATGTGGACGAGTCCTTTAGAATCACATCCTGATTGGCTCTCTTCCCTCCTCCTCCTCCTCCGGCGGCCTGACTCTTCGGCCCGGTTTTAGCTGAAGGGAACTTAAAGCGACTTTGGGAAAGACTCTCCTGGTCGCTGCTACTCGACCAATCCAAGTACGGACCGCGCTCGGGACAATTGACGACGCGCGGATTCTTCCTGTCCCCGCCGCTGCCGCCGGTCTCCAGGACGACGTCATGCATCTGCCGTGCCATGTGCAATAAGCTGATCTCACTGCTGACGAGGCCCTTGAGGTGCCAAAACCCGAACCAGATCTCGAGGAGGAGAACGGATGCGAGGAGGATGTCCAGGGACACGTTGAGTGGCAGGAGCTTCGTGGAGAAGCTGTGAGTGGCAAAGATGAAGCAGAGCATCGGGGCTTGGAGGATGACTGTCGCCATCCAGTAGAGCGCCAGCAGCTGCATCTAGTGTCAACAATTTTGAGTTAATTTCTTAATTAGTGGAATTAATTAAAAGCTAAAAACGGACGTTACATCATCTTTGGTGTTGGACAAAAATCCGGCGTACAATCTGAGCAGATCCGTCCCCATTGAAATGTACGTGATGCAGATGTGGACGTAGCTGTGCAGGGGCTTCAGAGATCTGACCTGAAATGAAAGCCAGGAAAGGAGTTAAAATTCCGTTAGAAATGTAGAAATAATTAGGTGAGGTACAAGATAATTACATATAGCTGAATTCTGATTATAATATAAAGACGATAGTTGATGGATAATAAAAATAAAAAGCACCGAAAATTGCTGCGTGACCAGAAATCCAAGGAACCACAAAGGCAGATAGTAAGCGTGACAGAGCAGGCACATCTTCAAAGGAACGGATGATCGAAGTTTGATCCCGGCTAAAAGAAAATTTAACATATAATTTTTCGGAAGTTTTTATAGTTTCGGAATACAATAAATTATTTTTATAATAAATAGAAAATACAAAGAAACACAAATAGGCGATCTGTAAAAAGTACTCACCAGGGTCCCGAGCCTTATGGGTTATAGAAAGTCCATAATTCCGAGTAAAACCCGGGAAAATCCTCTCCGTGCTCATGAAAAACGCCCTCCGTGCCCACATCATTTTATCCTTGCTTTCCAGGATTCCTAATCGCCTCCACAAAGTTGTTTGGACAAAATTTTCCCGACTTTTCCCCCTAATCCTCTGCCTTGGGGAGTTCTTGGATTTGGTGAATTTCTTTGACCGGCGCTTGTTACTTTTATTCTTTTTGTCATTATTTTTTCCTTCCTTTGTTGTCATGTCCTCCGCTGGTGCTCGATTTTCTTGGTCCTCGTCATGTGTTTCGCCAATGGATTCGTCATCTTCATCCATCCCCATCAATGTCAGCCCAGTTCTGAATTCAGTCTTTGTTGCCTTCCCATTTTTAGTCTTCCGTCCAGCCCCCTCAACTTCCGAGTCCCCCTCCTCCGAACTACTCTTATTTCTGTACATACTTGTTCCATTCCGCTGTCGCAATTTTCCTTCCGCTTTTGAAGTTTCACCTCCATTCTTTCTCCGCCTATCTTTAGTGTCCAGGTCCATATTTGCAGAGCCTCTCCTTTTCCCCGAGTCCGTTGGCATGGCTTGAGAATGCCGGGATCCTTTATTGACCTTGACCTCTGGCTTGGTTTCTTCATCTGTCGTGGTGGTCATAGTAAATATTGTAGATCCACGTCTGTGTGAGCGAAATTGTAACAAATTAAAATAATAAATTATTGTTGTTCCACAAAAGATCATAAGCTAAAATTAACCTATAGTATTATTGTAATTAATTTATTATTATATTATTATATCATATACTAATTATTATTTACAATTAATTTTTATCTGGCCAGTAAGTCAATAATGATTAATGAAATGAGAATATATGTTTAAAAAATTATTCTTCATGTTACCAAATGGGGAAATAGTCCATTCGTGTTAGCTTAAGGAGATTCACCAATTTGAGTGATTTATTGTTAATGCCTTTATTGTATTATTTGAATAGTTTTTTTTTAAAACAAAACAAGGTTACGGGTCAAACCGTCTCAAGTCACGGGTGGAGGGTAAAAATAAGAAGTGTGTGTATGCAATGCAGTTCGTTTAATTTTGTAGTGGAGGGAGACGGAGAGTGGAGTGGAGAAATTCCAACCCTGCTGCGAGCGAGAGAAATGATTTGTTGTGTTGACTGGAAAAGCTAGTTGTCATGGAGATACTTGTACATATGTACTTAAGGCTACTCACATTGCACTTGGTCAGCAAGACCAATTCAACAAGCTTCCAAAACCCTCCCGTTTACTAGTTCTGTTTTTTTAGGGAGAAAGTGGAGGTACCTGCGTGAACCAGAGAACAATAAATTGCTGGGAAAAAAAATTAGGGAAATCAAATGACCAAACTATTTCAATAGTCAAGTAAATCTGGGACTACAAGCACAGTTGCATTGTTGCATAGTCGCTGCTGCTAATATAGAACTTTTAAAATCGGGGAATTTGTGTTTGTTAAATGGGGATAATAATGATGGAAAAATTCTGTGGCTACTTATCCTAATCCTTGCCGGGGTGTTAATTTTTGTTAATTAATTCAGTTTACTCATTATTTTTGGGGGCGAGAAAGCAAATTTGCGTGGTGTACTACACTATAGATGTCGGTACTCACATTGTCACATTTCCTTATAATTCGTCTTACACTAATCCATTCGGAATATTCGGATGGATATTCCGAATTCCGAATCTCCGAACTGTTCTCTTCCGACCATATTTTCGTCGCGACAGTTCATCCCCGGCGTTTCTCATTCTTCACATTATTTCTTAAGCAATTGTCTTTTATTAATTTGTTCTTAAATGTTGGAGAGTTATAATATTTATGACGTAATCAACTCAACACTACTGTCACCTCAAAAAAATCATCTTTGCTTTGATGACCTACACAAAAATAGTTGGACAGTTTAACTAAAATATAAAACCCTGTTTTTATAAACTGAAATAATAATTTTTATTACTTAATAAAATAAAATAACAAATTAAAACCGCGGGACGGGCTCCCTACAAAAGAACTCACAGCCTCCTTTTGAAATTTTAACTTCCCAGCTACGTCGATTCTCCGTTGCCAGGGGCCTCATGGAGTTGACAATGATTTCCTGCGGGCAGAAGCCCTGATGGAGGAATCCATTGTAGAAGAAGGCTTGGAGGAAGGAATGGCCAATGGAAATGATATTTTGGAAGCACTCCAGCGTAATAACGTAGGGGACCACTGAGCACAATTTAAAGAAACAGAGATGGGTGAGTTGATGAAATCTGCGGGTGAGTTTCAAAAGCTCCTCCGGGATCACCCTCCCCACCCAAATCTCCAGCTGCACCAGCGTCGTAGGAAGGGAATTCCCATTGATGAAAGTGAAAAATTCCGGGAAGAATCTGTCACGGGATGGGAAATTGTCCATTTTGGATAACCAAAGATTCGTTAGCGTTGAACAATTTTCGAAATTCCTCAGATCAGCAATGAAATCCGAACTCGAGGCTCTACAAAATGGCGACGGATCGTCAATATTAAAGGCCACAGCCCCGATTGCATGAGCATGACGAATAGTTTGTTGACACTGGCTCAGGCACTTCCATAGTGCTGAAATTAGTTTTGAAAAATCCGTTGATTCCAGACGCGTCCTTTCGTGATGAGAAGTGCAGTCAAGTTTCTCCAACGAAAGTTGCCCTTCGAGTAAATAATGAATCCCAAGAGTGTCGACCTGAAACCGGATTTTCTCCAGTTGAATATTACGCAATCCTTCCAGAATCTCCGGGTCCGGATTCCCGGTATCCTGGTAAAAGACGAATGTTTGACGACGGATGAGCAAGGATTTTAAAGTTGGCGCTGCTTTGATCATGAACAGCGGGAGGACGGAAGATGGAACTTGATCTCCAAACTGTGACATGACCTCGTTCTGAAAATGCCGGGAAGAGTAGCCGTAGGACATCACATTGAAAATTAGATTCTTCAGAGCCGGGACTGCACAATAAGTGTGGAAAAACTGGAGGATAATGAGTTCATCCCGAGTCAACCCACCGTCGCGGTTGAATTCGATGGTCGTTAGCTTCCGCGCCTGAAATTCAGTTGAGGAAGGCCAATTCAGGGTTTTGTATTCATCGATGCACACGAATGTGAAGGTGAGTTCCGTCATGTTGGGACAGCTCCTGAAGACTTGGATGATGTTGGAAAAGACGGTGGCGCCATAGAATTCAATGGAGGAGAGCGTGATTTCATGCGGGAGGAAGATGGAGGGAAGAAGCGGAAGGAGGTAGTCCGTCACGGTCAAGCCTTCAACAGATCCCCGATTTTGTAGCAGCGACAGCGACACCACTGACACGTTGCTGTCCCTCCCGAATTCCAAGTACCGCATCCTTCCTCTTACGTCCGCCCGCGGGCGATCTCCTTCAATATTATTTGACTTATTATTATTATTCTCTTTGAATTTCATATACTGTCGAATTTTATTTTCCCACATTAATTTTTTAATAATAAATATTTTTGGCTTGCTTGATTTAGTAATTTGCAGCAGTGCAACACAAATCTTGTTATGCTATGATCAGTCAGTCAGTGAAACAAATTTTCTTTCTGTATTTCTTTGTGATTATTATTTACAGATGATTTATTTAATGTACAACTTTTGTTGTTTAACAGCTCTATCTAACTAATATAATAATAATAAATCTATTTCACTGACACCATAGTGGTGTCAGTGAAATAAAGTTTCTTTCTCTCTAAGCAAAGTCCTCCTGTTCTTTTCCGGTCGTCCTCCAGTGACTCCAGTCCTCCCGTTCCCTCCTTTCCCTGCCTTGCTGATTTGGAGATTTTGATTTGACATAATAAATTATAATACTACCTACACCTACTATCTTGTTATGTCTTGTTTCCTATTATATCACCATCTTCCTTCCGGTTATCCTGACCTGATGTGTATTTCGTTCGTGGGTCGTGTTGTCGTGTAGGAGTCCTATAACTAAATCTAATCGGACCTAAAGAGGCTCACTCGCTCGCGGCTCACTCCTCTCGTTGTGTTTCCCAATCTCAATTCCCAAAACCCAAGTCCAACGCCCAACCTATCCGATAATTCGATCGAAACGATACGGACGGGTGTGAAAAGTATAGAGATGAAAAATAATAAAATTATTAGTATTAAAAACTTTCATGGGTAAAATAAATATTTTTCAAAAGATATTTGAAGGCTTGAAATTTCGCTGCCCTAACGATTCTATAGGCGGACCGCCAGAGCCAAAACTACCCTAACCCTATACTCTCAACACAACTACCACACGTCACACTTGACCACACTCCCAACCCAATCCCAACTTCCCAACTGCCCTCCACCCAGCCACACTACTCCCCCACTCACAAATTTTAGCTAATAAGAGGCTTAACCTTCTTTAGCAATAAAACTTAACGTGTTAACAAGTTTATGCTAATACATAAGGGATACATATAAAATGGTAATAACCTGCAAATTAATCTGTGATATTCATGTTTCATGATGGTTCCTATTTAAGTTATATGGTGGTCATTTGAAAAAACTGTCGATATCATGAATTTATTGGTGATTTCTTGAATAAGTTCATTGCATGTACAGAAGAAGCAGGTGGGTCTAAAAGGCGAGTTGATATTTTGTGCTTTGATACAGTAAAAAGAAAGGATATAATAAAATTATCCTAATAAGATACGACGAAAGATAGGAGAAACAGCCAAATGATGTTGATAATGAAAAAGGACAAATTTATGAACCCTGCATCCCTTTCTTCAAACAACGATATGGGTTAAATCATATTGAAGTTATAGGATTGTCAGTTGGTGCCAGAGGAATTATTATCCCTCCTACATTTTTTGATGAGTTTAGGAAGAGATTCAATTTAACAAGTGAAATAATTAAGGATGTGATAGCAACTATTCGTAGTTCTTGTAAAATCGCCTATATCTGTATATTCATGTTTGTTTATACTAAATTAATAAATTAATAGAAGAATTTTATGGTTAATAATGTACAAGCATAACATACTTTTGTAAACAAAATTTTGTTATACATACATATATAGTACTGTTGTGTTGTGTCCTGACGCAAATATCATAATGGTTAATGGTATCAGTGACATCAAATTTCTTCCTCTTGCTCGGCTGATTTATGGATTTACTGCAGATTCACGAAATTATTATTTACTGGGAGTTTTTGCAGTTGAAATACGGCATTATATTTACTGTAAGCTTAAATTAGATTGCCTACCTATTTACAATGTGAAACAACAAAAATCCAAATATTCAAACTTTTGATCGGTAAATTAATTTGCTGCACTGGTTGCATTATTAATAATTTCCGCAGTCTTTAAATAATGTAGATGTAAGTACACAGACATGCATGTAAGTGTAAGCTTTTAACAGTATACATGAACAACTTTTGCTGTTACAACGTACAACGTCACAACAATAGCCTATTAGCCTACATATAGGTTCAGTTAAAAATCTATTTAATAGTTAAAATATACATATTCCGTCATTTATTGCTAACAAAGTTAAAATATACATGAAAACATTCAAAACCCCACTGGAAAAACTTTGTTAAAGTAGTGGATGTACTGACTCTTGAGTTTATTTTTGTACTCTTCTGCATCCTTGTATGTCTTCAACGTGGGATAGTCCCGGTCCTCAGGCTGACAGCCATTCGGTGTTCTAATAACAATCCCATCTCTCCATTCATCTTGATTCAACGGTGCACTGAATTGATAGGCCGTGAGGAAGTAATTGGTAATTGCACCCGGCTTCTTCAGCCAAGGTCTGTCATAGATCAGGCATTGTTTGCTGAATATAGTAAACCCACAGTTGTACCAACTGATCCCCTCCAATCGCTTCTCCAAAAATCCCCTCACGTACGTTCCAATCAGATAAGACATTTGAGTTAACGTTAACTCGTTTCCGTGCTTCAACGTGGGGTCCAATTTTGAGGATATTGTCACCGTTGCCCAGAGTATGTTCATAACTCTGATAAGGTACGGCATGCTAACTACGGGATACTTGTAAAGCAAGTAGTTTGGATTCTTAAATAAGTCAAAAAGGTACTCGGATCTACGAAGAGCGTAGATTATGTCAGGCTGGAGTTGGAGCTGTGTCAAGTCCGTTCGATTCAATCTTCTTAAGGAATTTGTGATACTCGTAATCTCTGCATTGTATTGATAGATGTCATTTTCCAGGATGGATTCGTGGATTTGGGCTTTCGTGTAAGCAGCAGAAATGTCCGAGAAGTCCGTGGATCCGAGAAACGTTATTAGGTACGCCAGGAATGGACCCGCTCCGGGGACGAAAGATGCGGGTACTGCGGCGTAATTTGTCAGAGTGGTTTGGAGTGCCAGGGTGTCCCTTTGGAGGGACGGGGTTGAGCTGATGGAAGAGAAGGCCGGGAAAGTTGTCATCAGATCGGGTTGCGGGCCTAAGCAAGTAGCTGCGCCTCCCATTGCTAACTGAACGCTTTCTATAATGTATCTACCGAATTACAAATTTGACAATAATTTAATATATGATATAAGCACTGAACAAACGAATAATATTTTGTGCGAAAAATACACACCAATTTTGTAGAACTCAGTAACTGGAGAAATTGTATGCATCAACCAACTTCGATCGTTGTGAACTCAAAATAAGGAACTCAAACACTGAAGAGAATATTTATTTATAGGGTCTTAACTTCTTATCCATATATGGCGCAATATATTTATTGTATGTATGTGTATTGCAGAAGTCGGTCTATAGACTATATAGTACCTTGGCTATTGTAGAACCTTGGAAATGAACATAACATGTTAACCTTCCAAATGACGATGACTTTAACAGGATGAATGTGAATATTATAGCACTAATAATTTTTTTTCATTTTGTTCTCTGATCTACACTTTTATGTATTGCTACAAGGCTTATGATATGATATCATCGGAATAAGTCTGCACATAAAGAATATTTGCGATTTATTCATGCAATTTGGATTACAGCACAAATAATGCAATTGGCGCAAATATTCTTAAATCATTCGCATTGCTTTTTTGCTAAAGGTGACCATGGTCCAGTATTTACTGGTTATATACATATATTTTGTATGTTTTTTTTAGCATGTTGGGCCTGTATTTGGGCATCGCGAATTCCCTAGAGTTCCTTATCAAGATAACAAAAAATGAGTTGACAGTTTGAAAAACATAGTAGTTGATAGTTGATATACGATACAGGCCACACGTTTGTACAACGTTGGATATTTACTTATAATGAAAGGAATTTTATTATGTCCAACATGGTGCCTAAACATGGTGCCTGAGCAACTGAGCTTTCAGGGTAAGTCTGTACTGATTACTCATGTTATGACCTTAACCCATCCTTCGCTGTGCAAAATGACGAGGTTAGGTGTTGGGTTATCCAATCGCCATCAACTGATTACATTTATTCATTACTGACAATGTGTCCGCTGACGAAAAATCTCACTGACAAACTGCCTGCTGACGAAATGTCGAGTGCCCCGCAGAGGCAACATGGCAGGGCTGTTCGGTTTCCATGTGAACGAAACCTAACCGTTGCACTTGCAGCACATGCAAAAGTATGTATATTACCCGTGACCTTAACCTTATCCTTAAATGTGATCCACATAATGCTCGTCTCCCCGGTGCGGTCGTCCGTACCGATTGCCTGATATCAACTTATGTCTATTCGAGTCTCCTTCAGCTTGAGAAATATCAAATAAAAACAAATTAAATTGTTTTTGGCACCCATTTACACCAGCACAAAATTTAGGCATTTTGGCGGCAAATTTAAATGGAAATATCATCAAATTAAATGAAACACCATGAAATTAAATAAACTTAAAATGAAAATAAGCTTACATTTAATTACATAGTAATTATATCTAAATTAAATTAGTAACAGTTAATTATAAAATCAATAAAAATAAAAATCGGAATTAAATTTGATGCATCTTCACAAAATTTCAGGTGTGAAATCTGTAAGATGTGGTTTCTTCATATTCGAGTGAGTCGAGTCCGAGTCTTCGAGTGGTGGTTGGTGGTGGTGTGATTTGTGATGGTGTGGTGAAGCTTTCTTTCAAAGATTCTTATTTTAGCTTCTTTCACACAAACAATATCGGATTGATCGGATATCGGATTAGATCGCACTGATCGCAGTAAAAAAGTGGGACGACACGAAACACGAACGACCATATGCTATTGCATCAAAATACGTCCACGACTCGCGCCACGATCACGATGTCAAGAACACGGTGCTCTAATAATGAAATGTGATCTTTAAAAAAGTAGGCCAAAGTGCCCTGCCCATTGCCCATATCGTACAATCACAGTCAATAATATTTTTCCTCGCCGCGACGATTTTCCCTTCACAGAAAGATGAGTGAATTCTGTGGAATGGAAGGACCTGAAAGTTTGTTAACGGCAGAGATCCCAACTAGCAAAAACACGTGGAACGTACCCAGCAAACAACGAAGCAGGTCGGAAAAGTTACCCGTATGGGATATCCCATCTGCAATTCCAAAGACAGTATTGAACAGGACTGAACTTGAGTTTGAAAGTAAGAAAAAGCTGTTGGCTTCCAGACTGCCAATTCTGTCCTTGGAAGATATCGCAAGGTGAGTAAATTTTTCGAATAAAAATGGTCACTAGCCCATCTCGGACAGGACAGGAAGACAGAATTCCCTCACTTTGCAACTCTTCACTTTACAGAGAACGCCTACCGTACCACATCTTCCTGATCAACGATTTAGAGCGCCAAGGATATTTGGAAGTGGCTAAAGAGATGAAGGTACTACTGCGTAAACAAGAGTGTCAAAATAATAGCTTCAACTCGCAATCGGAGATTTCCAGTACGCTGGAACAAAATCAAGAACTTCTTGACGCAATAGCTGACGCGCTCAAATATTGTGCGGGCGCCGTTAGGAATAGTAAGTCTGCATACCGAATCTCAGCTGTCAACATTTTAATATTTGAAGTAATTTATAATATTTTCCTTCAATTAAAATAATGGTAGAGCAAATCGTTATTGCAATCAATGTCAGGAAAGTGATGGCCGAACATATGATTAAGATGAATAAAACCTGGATGGCCAAGCATTTTTATCGGATCTGCTTAGATCTCAGTTTCGAGGTACCAATTAAAATCGTAGCTACCCAACTTCGAAGTGAAGTTAAATGCATTTTAGGTTTTTTAGAAATGGATCAAGCAGAAAAGAGTGGTAATTTAATAATTCATTATACTACATACATACCATAACTCGTAACTTACAATTAGCTTAAAATTCTGCCCGAGTGTGAATATTCCGAAATCAAGTTTACTTGTTCCTGCAGATTGGGCAACCAAAGTTGCGATCGGTTATTTAGAGGAATCCCGTGACCTCTCAAAAGGACAAGATTGGGTTTTTCACTCCAACATTATCGTACTTAAACTGAGGAAACCAATTTATTTTTACGGTCTAAGAGAAGGTTTACTGACTTTGTTGAAGTTGAAACTTTTTAGTGTAACCTTTAAATAATTTGTACCCATTTTAAACAGAGTTTTTGAACTAGATTATACAATCATCAATGGAAATTCGATGAACCTATATTCTATTGCCACACTAATGCTCAACCAAGTATTGCTTGCAAAAGCTGGATCTATAGTCTTTTCATCTTTACCTGAATATCAGACGTATGAGTCATTAGGTCAAGCTTTGGAGTTCACAAACCTTGCTCTGAAGTAATGAGTAACTAATGGTGCCTAATTAATTATTATGGCAGATTGTGTATGGAAAAAGATAAATTGTAAATCCTAAAGTTCGTTGCTTATGTTAATTTAATAGATTAGCCCAAGAAGTCCACGCAAACACGGCAATATTTTCGGCATACATTACACTAGGGGCAATTTATTTAAAACAGCAGCAATATCCTGAAGCTCTAAGGCCTTTGCAAGAATGTCAACAAGTTTCCAAATTAAATGGCGATCACGAGGCAGAAGCCATTTCCTGTAGTATGATTGGATGCTGCAATGTGGGTATGCGGGACACCCTCAGTGCTCTCGAAAATTTTGTCGAGCAAAGAGACATTGCTGATTTGCACAGCATCGCCGACCTAGCAGTGGATGCGTTACAAAACATCGGTCAGGTTTTGCTAAATGAGGGTCAACTTGTTGAAGCAGAACTCTGCTTCACAGAAGCATATCATGGGTTTCGGAGCTTAAAATCAAAACCGGTCAACGCTGATGGAGTCACCGAGAATTCTTGGGTGAAAAGTGGGATTTCGGCGGGATTAAATCTTTGGGGAAAGTTTGCTACTCACTGTCGTCGGAATCTGTTGGGAGACTATGAAGATATCTTTGACTGGAAATCCTACCGAACACAACCACGAAAAATTTCCCGATTTTTTCCAGATATTTTGACCGCTAATGATGTTTTTGTAGAGTACAATTCAGACACTAAAATGCCTCAAATGAATGCTGCATCGATGATAAAACTTCTTGCAGGGGTGAAAGAACGTGGAATCGTGGACCCGGAAAGCTTAATTGAAATTTCAAATGCCATTGTCGATTTACGCGGGAAAGTTAGAGAAACTAAAAGTAAGGTCAAACATGTTTCTATCTTGGCCGGCGACAGCAGCGATAGCTTTAGTAATTCGACATACTTGACATCGTCGACGCCCTACCCCTACAAATTGTCGGATTATGATGACTCGCAATATATTATTTATGAATCTGATCTAAGACCATCGGTTACAAAAAAAGGATCTTATTACGAAGAGGGGTCAAGTAAATGGAGGTTAGCAACGACCAAAACAACCTCGATAAGCGATCCGAATGATCCCGTCAAGCGAATAACTCAGTCGGTGGCTCTTGTGTCCACATCTGACAGAACTTCCTCGAATCCCGAAATACATACTTTTAAGACGCTAAGAATGACCGACACTGCTTTAGAAATGCTCGGTGATATGGATGGTTATAGTGACGGCGTTATAATTGTGCCTGATCGTCCCGACGATGACGTAGTATCTGAAGCTAAGCGAATCTCTGAATTTGAGAGAGAGGAGATTGCGGCCGACAAGCGCTTATCGGATCACAAGGTTAATCGCCAGAGAACTAATGCCCAAAGTTACGTTTCTAGGGCAGACATGGCCAGAAGGAAATTAAGAATATCCGACGAAACAAAGGCTTCTCCAAGTTTGGCCTTGTGGGGTCTAAAATCTACTTTTACCATGAATAGACTCAGCACCGACACCGAAAAAGCTTTTACACATAAAGTTTTGCGTCTTTCAGAAGGACCGTATGATTACGACGAAGGTGAATGACAATATACGTGAACTGCAACTACAGTGTAGCTATTATGTTCTGTGTAATAACAATGTTATATAGTACACTTATTTATAATCATTGTTTACAGCTAACTATAGTAGATGTAGTGATTAATGATGCACAAACGTGATTAATTCGATGATGCATATTAATATTATAATATGTTTGCAACATGTTGGACATAATGGATTTTATTAAGTAATATACAACGGTGTACAGAAAAGTGTTGCCTATTTACCAAGTTATTATTGTGGTCGGCTATTGAAAACCCAAATCCTCGCCTATATTCACGCTAAATCTCTGTAACGCATTTAAAATTTCGCGGCATGCATAATGCATAATATGTACAACTTAACGACCAATCAGTGGTATCCCCTGCCCCTCCCCGTGCAGACCACAGCTTAAAGCTAGTCCTCACCTATAGTCACGGTAAATCTGTCAAGTTTTTAAAATTTCGCGGCAAACATAATACAGCAAAACGACAATCAGATTGTTTTAATTGGCTTAAAGCTAGTTTATTCCAAGCATATTAAAAATATTTTTTGTACACTAAGCCGGGGTGGATAATGCATGATCATTTCCGGCCCCGAGAATCCATGAGATTTACGAGCATCTTCACATAATAAACGTTTTTTAGCGTTACTTGTTTTGGTTAGATTGGACATCTTCACAGTTTAGCGATTTTCGCTTTGCTTTCTATTACTGAGAGAAAGAAAATTGCTTTGATTTAAATTCAACAGTCAATTTCAATAGCAACAAATTCAACATCCTGAATCCTGGCTCCAGTCCAGTTCTCCATCACCAATCACCAAACTAATCACAACACAATCAACCATTGGCACTAGATCTAGCACAGGACGAATTGGACGATAAGTCCACTCTTCCACCCAAATTCCATTCCAGTATCAAAATTAGCAGCTATACTACACGTTATACATAAACATAACAACGTAAATCCAAATAATTTTTAGTTGCAAGTTGCAATATTAATTGATTCAATTTCAAATTCCTTTTCTCACATCCCATATCCCACCGGATCCCATATCCATCCTTAAAATCCTAAAATTCCTGTCCTGGCCCCTGCCGGCACCGGCGGCTGCACCTTTATCGGGAAATATAGAGTCCGAGTACAAAACATATACGGTATTGCAAGAGTAAGTCCACCTGTCCACGGTCCGTCCGTCCACATTCCTCCACGTCCACAATGTGAGTGCAATATCCAATAAATCCAATAAATATGTTTGCCAGTCACTTTTAATTTAATATCACGCTAATATTTCTTGTACATCGCCAAACACCAAGCTTTAAACTAAATATTTGGTTAAACACCGCACAGATAGCAGCACGGATGTATTAAGTATCTAATTATTATAATAAATATAACACTGATTGATACATGAAACACATTTATTTATGTCTAGACAAACAAAATGGCACAACAGAACTTCAGCAACAATGTAAGTGATCGAACGTTCCAAGAAGTGGAATATTTAAAGAAGGCACTAGGTCCCATTCTTGTAGCTGCCCTTGCAGAGATATGCATCAGGCGTCCTTCAGACCCTATTGAATACTTGGGTCACTGGCTACTCAGATGGCGCTACAACGAAGAACTGAAAAGGCGCGATGTTCAAAATGCTATGGACGTAGTTCAGCAACGACAGTGGGCACAAATGAAGGCAGATACTGAAGCCATGTTGGTTAGTATATATATATGTCCACATATAAACATTCTATTTCCTTTCATTTTTCATTTCACCAAATCTCCATTATTACGCCTGTACAGAATTAATGGGCTAAAAATGAGTTGACAAATTTGTTGTGAATCATATGGCTTGTAATGTTATTTCTTCTTAACAGGCAGAGAACGTCCCAGAAAAAGTTTCTCAAGATGTACCGCAAGATCCTTATGCTACAGGGTCGCTTGGACAGGAACAGGATGCCGAGGCACAATGTACAATAATTTATTCAGCTTTATTATCAATTTATTATACACGAATAATGCATCAATAAAACATGCTTAATTAGTACGGAAGTCGTTAAAAAAGTCCGGGGAATTACCAAAATCATCAGCGGACAGTCAGGAACAAGAGAAGAAGAAGAGCAGTCAAGGAGGAGAGCAGAAAGGGAGTCGTGCCGAAGGGAAAGGAAGTCAAGCAGAAGGGAAATTAAGTCGTGAAGAAGGGAAAGGAAGCCAAGAAGAGAAGAAAAGTACGTTCGGTGACCTTAAAATGTCCAAGTCAACAAGGGAGTCAGAAGCTTCAAAGAAAAGTATGCCACAATCAGATAAATCCAAGGCATCCAATACTACTGATTCTAGCCTTCCCAAATCCTTCGGAAAATCTTCATCTGGTGGCACCGGTACAGATGACGAGGTTCGTAAGTCTACTCGTGCATCCGCAAAATCTAAAGCCTCCGTATCCCGCCTTCCAGATGCCCAGACTGCTGAAACCCGTGGCGCGTCCGAGGCCAAAGGATCAAAACCTAGCGGTGGAGAGGCCCGTCCAAGTTCGAAGCCTCAAGCTCCAGGAATAGATGTCCGGGCTTCAAAGGCTCCAGGAGTAGATGCCTGGGCTTCAAAGGCTCAAGGAATAAATGCCCGAGCTTCAAAGGCTCCAGGAGTAGATGCCCGGGCTTCAAAGGCTCCAGGGGCAGAGCCCCAGAAGGGTTCAAAGGCACCCAGTACGGAGGTTCGTGGCTCAGAAGCACAAGGTGCAGAGGCTCGTGGTACAAAAGTTTCAGCCGGGCCGGCCCCGCCAAAGGCCTCCGCCCCCGGCACGGGTAAAGAAAGTATTGCTAAAGAAGCCCCTCGTGCTTAGCCTATTGATCCTGCCTGGCATGCGTGACTACACTACTAACATCATGTAATAAAGCCCTTGTCGGCCAAGCAAACTTCTCATATATTGCAAGCCCTGATGCATTCCAAGTTCCAACAGCTGCTCTAAGAATTTCGCATCACCACATCCCAATGTACCAAAATAACAATCCAGTACATAATTATATCTATATACATACATAATATGACCCCCCCCTCTCTCCATGCAATAATTATTCGCCGCAAAAATAAATACAAAATTTGATACCGTGGATATTAACAATAATTGTGTGTTCAAATGATTCGATGGTCGATTAATATATACTCATTCAACAATATTATTCTTGCTGGTCACAGTAGCCACCTATATCTTTACCAAAATCTAAAATTAATTACAATGTATGGCTAGCTGGATAGCAAAACCAAAGAATATCCAAAAATTACCAATTTTATATTCACCATACATAGTGTATAGTATATACATAAAGTCAGGACCAAGACGGAAGCGAAAACTCCTTAGTTTTAAAAAAACAAAGGTCCGACTGTTGTATACATAGGCATACACATTTCAAAAATCAATGTTTGTTTGCTTCGCGTTTAGTTGTAGTAAGTAGACGTAGACATTGACGAAATACGAAGCTGACGAGTTGAAGTTGAGCACTTGGCAGGGGTGGTTTGTCAACGTCGACAATGATCTGCTATTCAAGGATGAAGAATGACAAATCGCAAGTTCCCTATGTTTGCGGAACATTCGAATATCAAAGTAATCCACGGCCATGTTGTTCAAGTCTATTTTAAATATTAAAGGCAAAAATTGGTATGGGAATGGGAATGATCTCATAGCGATGCGATCCATTCTATTCTGTTCCTGTATTAAATTCCAAATTGTACTAACTAGTCCTATATAGTAACTAGTAACAGTAATACAGTAACATACTAAAATTACATACAATTGAAACGTTAAAGTTTAAAGTTGTTTGTGTGCCGTCCCCAGTCCCCGCTGCCCGTGCCCTTAAAGATGTAGTCAAGAATAATTAAGAATCATCCAAAATTGAAGAAAGGGATTAGGGAATAATAATTAATGATAGGGAAGAGAAGATAGAGTGAATGAGTGAAATACTATCATGATTTTGGGTTTGGATTGGATTGGACTACAGTTTGCAGATAATACCAAAAATGCATATACATATTATGGGCGGCCACTTATCCCCGTGTTATCCCCGACCACACTTTTTCATGTTTTCCATGTTCTGCCAGCAAATATAGGTTCAGGAGGAAAATTAACGAGGGTACATTTTTTCTTTAAGAGATACATTGATTTTTGACCAAAATATCGGGTATTTAGTGATGCCCGCATCAGGGAACTGCTTATAACTTTTTTATTGTTTAACTTATTTGACTTTTAACGGCGGATCTTAGTTCGGGAGGTAAAATAACGAGGGTACATTTTGTATTAATGGGATACATTGATTTTTGACCAAGATATCGGGTATCTAGTGATGCCCGCATCAAGGAAATGCTTATAACTTTTTAATTTTTTATTTATTTGACTTTCGACGGCGGATCTTAGTTCAGGAGGTTAAATAACGAGGGTACATTTTGTATTAATATGTTACATTGATTTTTGACCAAGATTTCGGGTATTTAGTGATGCCCGCATCGGGGAAATGCTTATAACTTTTTTATTTTTTCACTGATTTGACTTTTGACGGCGGATCTTAGTTCGGGAGGTAAAATAACGAGGGTACATTTTGTATTATTGGGATACATTGACTTTTGACCAAGATATCGGGTATTTAATAATGCCCGAATCAGGGAAATGCTTATAACTTTTTTATTGTTTTACTTATTTGACTTTTAACGGCAGATCTTAGTTCGGGAGTTAAAATAACGAGGGTACATTTTGTATTATTGGGATACATTGACTTTTGACCAAGATATCGGGTATTTAGTGATGCCCGCATCGGGGAAAGGCTTATAACTTTTTAATTTTTAAACTTATTTGACTTTCGACGGCCGATCTTAGTTCGGGAGATAAAATAACGAGGGTACATTTTGTATTAATATGTTACATTGATTTTTGACCAAGATTTCGGGTATTTAGTGATGCCCGC
>JAQGAK010000772.1:0-53195 GCA_034696945.1 Lipothrix lubbocki | reverse complement strand
TATAAGAACGATCAAGTATTGAAAAACTGATGAAAGGACGATCGTCGGGCGGCATTTCTCAATTTAGTATAGAGGATAGAAGCAAGCTCGCTGATATCTTACGGAGCATGTATGTAAACTTATTGCTTATGTGGGTGGATTTCGTCCCATTTGTTTATAATGACAGAATTTAACATTATCATAATTGCTCACGTATTCAGTATTTGCTTGGTTTGGGTCTGGATGAGGTAATGGAGACACATGTGGTTTATTTGATGCCAAAACGATTAAGATTAGCAAAATAAGTATAAAAATGCATTGTGGGAGGTGTAAAAGCAGTGTGAATTTGTAATTATTACACCTACAGGTTAATCAAGGAATAAATAATATTTGATGCGTCCGTAGTATAGTAAGTGCAAGTAAGGATGTACTTATTTAAAAATGAAGAATACAATTTGCCAGTAATGTAAAAAATTACATAAGTGAGAGTAAAACTCGAGACAGGCGTAGTCAGGAATGAATTAAATTCAAGCTAAACAAGTCAGTTAGAAACATTTTTGTAAATATCAACAACAGTTTCCTTACGCAACTCTAGCTATAATGTAGGATGGGTATAAGTGCTTTGCATCCAGCTGACAAATTTCGTAATAAAAATGGTGAAGTCACATAAGTAATTATAATATATTTTTCATACAAACAGCAGACGCTTCTCAATCAACAAGTCCAGAAGTTAATGATTAACACCAGCTATTTCAAAGGGAAATCTTTACATTGATATTATTTAATACTATCTTTGTAAAGTAAAGACTAATAAATAAAGCTTCAAAGGAAAACATTCTGAAAAATGAAAGCAAGCATGTTGACTAGGATTGACTGTATTGACATTACAAACAAGAAATTAACATTGTGGGACATAATATCGCTGCTGTACACAGGTCGTCGTAAAAAGTTGTATGTGTCTATAATTTATTGTATTTTATGTACACACATTGTAATTTATATACAATAGATTATCTATAATTTGTTATAAAAATGCAAATAAAGCATTCCGCTAATTCATTACCTCCACAATTGATAGACAATAATAATCATTATGACAAATAATGATTGTCTGCATATTCTCAATTTAGGATTGCCGGACGAATAACTAAACGCCCAACCGGCCGTAATTAATATTATATGACAATGAAACGATAAATACAAGAAATCTTTCTTGACAAATAATTTCAACAACAACAATAAGACTTATGTCAACAAAATAACCGTGGTGCCCTCAAGCCATATGTGTGAAATCTGAAACGTCTATACCTACATATATGATCGTTTTACCGACCGTTCTGATGATGGTGTAACTGATACATGCTAATTGCTCAAATTTAGAGGTTAATTCATTTTGCTTGCGCTACCAAACTACTAACTATACCCAGCCAACACAAAACCAACAGTTTAAATTGCGTAAAGAACTTACCGTATAAATATACTGAGCGTATATAAAATACAAGCTATACATATGCTTGAAGAATAATATGTAAGAGTTATTACTAATACTAATATTAGATATAAGTATTGGGAATCACTATGCCCCAATGGATGCAACCACAGTATAATGCAGGTTCAGATCCGCTATAATTACATATCTAACATATACCCATAGTAATACCTACCTACTTACAACAATAATATTTAGAAAATTACAACACTGTTTAATAAATAACACACAATGTAATTCAATCCCACTAAATAAAAGTCTGCTGCAAACTGCAGGCAATGTCACATCTCATATCCAATATCCCTATCAACATCAACTCCCAAACTGCATGATGGAGTTGGACATAAAACGATAAACGATGTTACCATAATGTGTATCAACGTCATAAAAACCACAACAACACATACAATGCTATAATAACCAACACATTAGCATTCTACTTTAACATGCCCATTATGTATACTTGTGCCGTGTCACTAAAAATAAAAATACATGAAGTCAACTTATCGTTAGTCAACTCCTTTAAACTTGCTGTGTGTTGCTGTCTGTTGGCGCAGTTATCAGTTATAAACTCTGCTGTTGTAATTATAGACAATTTTGTATTCGGTGTCTAACGCTCTATTAAAAACGCTACAAAACAAATTATAAAAATGCACGTTGCATCATTTCATATCAAACCAATTTGCTAATCATGTTGAATTGAAAAGCGGAAGGAAGGTAAAAACACAGCAGGTGCATAAACAATGTATATAGTATGTCGCAATAAAAAATTGAATGCCAAATGTCACATTTATTACACTCTCGTAAATGCTCTTCAGTTGTGTATAACATACAATAGTGTGCACACCACACAAACATATACATATGTGTGTATCCCAAGTTCTACAAAATTACAATACAATTTAACAATTTACTTTTTTTTTACACAAGATAATGAATTTGATGTAACATCCACCATACAATATATGTACATATTACTATTGACAGTAATATGCATTTATATATATTTTTTAAATCAATTTCTAATTATTAAAATGTGTAAATTAAAAAAAATCCATTTATTTTTAAATTACAAAATTTGTAAATTAAAAAAAATAAAATCCATTTATTTTTAAATTACAAAATTTGTAAATTAAAAAACAAAAACAACATTATTAAAAATAATATAATACAAATGAATCATATTTGCACAATATTGGCAATATTATAAAAAAACACAATAAAACAGTAAATAATACATATAGCATCATATACAATATAGCATGATAAGCACAATAGAAATAATAACGCATAAAAAATCCACAATTTTTCTGAATTGCTAACCATTTGTTTTCAAAATTATTAAATTACAGAAAACATTTATAATATCAGATGAAAACAAAATCTGCTAAAAATCAATATAATTAGTATGTACATGATCCTAATGATAAGAATGCATGTATATAGGGAAAGATGCACTTTGGCATTTGATAACATGCGATTTTAGTGCGCTCGTCCGTTCCCAGCAGCCAGCAGAAGCTTCTTGCAGAATATTATAAAGCAAAACAATTTTAACGGCTAAAAGTCATAAGTCAAAGAAGAAGCTTAAGGTCTGTGTGAAGTATTTAAAGATACTCATTTTCATATGGGAGAGATACAAATTGGTACTTTGGGATGCTGAGTGGATGGTAATAATAAATATATGGAAGAGAGAGTGGGAGTCCCCGGACGGAAGGGCGGCTGAGAGGTTGAGGGACGTTTTTTTCCAGAGTTTGAGTGAGCGAGAGAGAGAGAGCGAGAGAGAGAATTTTGTTGCGAGGGACCAAATTTTGGTGCTTCTGGGCTCGCATAAGCTCTGCTGTTGCTTGTTGTTGACGTTAAAAACGTTCGAGACACTTCGTATGCCTCCGTGTAGGACTGTGGTGATTGGGTGGGACGGAGAGGATTGGGCCAATCCTGCGCTAGAATTGAGCGCCTATGTGGAGCTCGTTAATTTGAGTGCAGAGTGAAAATAAAATTATGGCTGTGGGAAAAAGTGAACTAGGGATACTTTTAAAAAAGCTAGTGAGCATTTTGATCAAATTTTGACAATTTCCTTCATGTCAGTCGGTCCGGTATAAAAAGTTTATTGTGTCAGGAGATTTACAATCTATGTACAGTCATTCCAATGAAGATGGAAGCGAGTATTGGTGTTAATCTTCGTGTGACTGCTCACTCAAATCAAGGTGGGCGAAAATACATGGAAGATATGTTTTGTGTAGCCTATCAACCCACATCAGATGAGCGGGATTTACTCTACGCATACTTTGGGATTTTTGACGGTCACGGAGGTCGAGAAGCTGCCATGTATGCTAAACAACATCTCATGGACTTTATTGTGTCACAAAAAAATTTCTGGTCCGATGATGATGAAATGGTCATGAAGGCCATTCGGGACGGATTCATGGCCACTCATTATGCTATGTGGAAGGAACTAGGTATGTCATTTAATATTAGAATCATTTTAGTGTCAGTTTTAGAAATTGATATTGAATTTTTAGAAGGTCTTGGATTGGATGTATTCGGAAGATATTCGATAATTGCTTGATTGATCATTATCAAAGTTGCTCGTATCTTACGAGGATGTTATTGAGGCTTGATTTCAATATTCTTACTTTGATTGTTACTTTTTTTTATGATTATTTGTGCAGAAAATTGGCCAAGAACAGCATCAGGGTTGCCGTCAACCTCCGGAACTACTGCGAGCATCGTTTTTGTCAGACGGGGGAAGATGTACATTGGTCATGTGGGGGACAGTGCAATCATATTGGGACTTCAGGACCCAGAAACAAACTATTGGAGAGCGAAGCCATTAACAAGAGATCATAAACCTGAAAACGCTGTTGAAAATGCTCGGATAATGCAGTAATTATTTTATTTGAAGAATCTGAAATGATTGAACATGTATTTTTATGATACTTCATTTCCATTTAATTCTGCTTTCATAGGAGTGGAGGCAAAGTTATCGCAAAGTCAGGTGTCCCGAGAGTTGTTTGGAACAGACCTCGGTTAGGACATAAAGGACCTGTGAGGAGATCTACACACATTGATGAAATCCCATTTTTAGCAGTGGCTCGGTCATTAGGTAATTATTTGGGAATTTTTGAATATTGGAGTTTATAATAATTGTAGTATTATGAGTACTTTTAGTAAGTCGTCATTTAGTTCAACCATATATGTTAAAATATTGTCATTCTTTTTTAGATGGTGAAATGAAGTTACTTAAAGTTTTAAATCTATAATTTTATTTAAAAATAGGTGACTTGTGGAGTTATAACTCCGTTCAGAATGAGTTTGTCGTATCGCCCGTACCCGACGTGTCTGTGATCGATATAGACGTAAACGTTCATAGATGCATTATCTTGGGAAGCGATGGTTTATGGAATATGTTAGTTCCACAGGATGCGGTCAATTCTGTTTACTACGCTGAACGTAATAACGAAAAGCAGCTTTTATCATCCCCTCCGGAAGTAAGTTCTTCACAAGTAAAAAATTGGATCAATCCTTCTAAAAGACTTGTAGACCGAGCTTTAGACAGGTGGTTAAATCACAACTTGCGAGCTGACAATACATCCGTTGTCACGGTTGTGATTGATCCGCCGGGACCTCCCAAAGCACAGGTAAATGTGCAGTATTAACTATTATATATTCTTGTCTATTTTCTTTTATTTCAATTCATATTGTGTATTTTTACCACAACGAATTTAGGTTATTCGTCAAAATTTGACCCGAACTCATATTGTCCGCCAATCTGTATCGTCAGTGACCGACCCTACAACGTCTAAAACTGTCCCAGCAATGGTTTTAGCTCCAATTTCAGGTCAAAAACCAGCACAACCTGCAGCTTTTAATCAGCCAAGTAGCAGTCGGGGACTTTGTCCTCCGATCAGTAGTACCGCCGGTTCTAGGCCAGAGCCCAGGTTGCCAGTCTCCGGCGGTGACACTAGTAATAAATCAAGCAATGTGTTACCGCTATCATCGACATCTCGCACAGCCGAGTCTTCATCTAATGATACGAAGACAAAAAGAATTCTTCTAAAGAGGAAACTTTATCCGGATAATGAAGCGCTTCGTAATAGTACAGAACGCTTACCCTCAACAAGTAGTACTAACGCTGTAACCTGTTCCACAGTTAATACTCCCTCATCAGAAGTTGCGGGAACAACAAAGCGACCAACCGAGGAGCCGATTGGGGTCAGAACAGCGAAGACGAGTAAAAATTCTCCAGAAGCTACAGAAAGTAAAGCCAGTCAGGACGACGTTCAGATTCATGAAATTTCTTCATCCAGCGAGGCCAAGAACAGTTACCATGTTCCTGAGTGTTCTCCCAAATCTATAGTCAAGAAAAGAAAAATTACCAGAAGTAGTACAACTGAAACTCCAGTTAGCCATAATCGGCCATCTACACGGTTATCTGCAGTATTAGGCCACCCGAAAGAGCTGAGGAAAACTTTAAAAAATAGACAGATAACACCGGTATCCAATACCAGATCTCTCAGAAGAGTACCCACACCGTCAACAACACCTGTGGCTAAAGACGTAACAAAACGAGGTCATAAAGCGATGCGATGTTCAAAAGAAGAACCACAGGAGGTATTTTATATATTTGAACTTTAATTGTTCATCACTTGCACATTTATTGTTTACCTCAGAGATTTGCCCAGCCTAATATTCGTTCGGGAAATGCATTTAACGTAATGTTTTAAATTTAGGTGCACTCACATCCGCGCACGGTAGCTAAATCAAAATTGATTTCATACTCTGTTGGGGAGTTGGGAAGAAGCCTTAGGTCTGGTACAAAAGCCATCAAGAGGATAACGAGGAGTATGAAGAAGGAGTAATCTGCGTCATTTGTGTCAACAATGTTCCCAATCGATATATATTTTTTGGTCCTGTCTTCTTTAACTTCTGCTCTATATTTCGGCTGCTCGCCATCAAAACAATTTATTGGACAGCTTACAGTTGTTGCCACTTATGGGTTATTAATAATTATTAGATGTATATTCTTCCTTGGTTTTGGATTATATTGTTATATATCTTCTTATTATTCCCATTGCCAAAGATTCCAAGGATAAAGGAATCTCAAATCAATGATGAGGGCATATAATCGAGTAGATGGACGGTGATACACAGTTTACCGTCCCGCCCTGTCATAAACAAATGGTTCCGTAGTCATTATCCTTGAAATCAGTGGGGATCTAAGATCTTCGTTTTCAGTACTTGTTTAAATCAGTAGCTGATACAGGGATCTTTTAGCATTTTTAGTGATTGACCATTTTTCTCGAGTCAGACAAATTCCCTTTTGCATCAGGTAGTTGTAGGCATCCTAAGTTTTGACATCCACAATACTATCGTACCTATTCCAAGCAAACTGATTACTACGTTTGTTATAGTTATATAATCGATTATTTAAATGTTCTACGAAGCGACCAATAATAAATAAGTCAATTAGTTATTAGTGCCAAGGAAATGTAATGTGGTAGCATTGTTGTTCTTACCCTGTTTTCACTTAAATTTAAAATTTTGATCTACGATATAGAATGTAGTGAAATTGGGTAAAAATAGGACTTGAAACGCGTGTCGTCATGAAAGGTTATCAGGAAGCTTTTCACTGTGAAATTACTGTAAATTTACATGAATATAACAGTGTGGATAGATATCAAATGAGTATTCGAACAAGATGTTTCTGCAGGGTGTTTTCGCAATGTGTATATAATAGGTGTCGAAATCGTGAGTAAATGAATATTATTGATACTGTATCCACAAATGAAATTCTCATTATCTCTGTTCCTTTCAAATGGTGGTCATCGGACATTGGTCGATCGAACTCAGTATCAAGTCCAAATATATCAAGATCTCTCTTACTGTGTTAATCATATTATAATAATGTATAAAAAACTTGCAATCTTACACTAGATAGATGTGGTGTATGTATAATCGATCATATTTTATTTACGTTACAGCATTTGTACAATAGCTGCTTCTCCGATCATAGCATAGGTCAGATCTAGATGAACGGTGTGTTAACATTAGTTGGTTGGGTTCAGTATTCTCTATATAAGAATGAATGTTGGGGGAACTTTGTAATACGTGCTAGGTTAAGTTTCATTTGGTTAGTCTACTATTTGATGTTATTGTGGTAATTTCATTTGCATAAGTAGTTGGTGCGAATAAATAGCACGATCATATTAGCTTTATAATTTCTACCATAGACTGTTTATTGTAACAATAATATCTTCACGAAATTAGAAAAATATGTAATACTATTTATAATATGATATATTTATTACATATGATTATGCTGTAAACGTTGTACTAGTTATATATGACAGGAATTAATTTGACAGCTTGCCTTCTGAGCTTTCAAGGGTTTGCATTGCAGTGTCGGCCTTTTAATGAAGTCAGTACAATTGTATTCCCAAATGTTGTATAACTACGCATAAAGTTTCAAATCTATGAACGCGTACATATGAGCTTACATTTAAATCTTGAAATGATTTTGATGTGCTCTTGAATTATGTAATGTGTTTTGCATTTATTAACCTTTATTTCCTGCTAATTGTTAATTCTATGTTTACTTCTCGTTGCCAAATACTGTTTTATTACATATTTACTTTTTAGTGTGTATCCGTGTATGTACATGGCTTCATGGCTAATACTGATTTTCGATTTGAATTGGTGGGTGAATTGGCCAAAGGCTGAAAATGCATTCACTTGAAAAGTTGATGCCCGTTTGTGTAACTTATGGTGTAGGCATTGCCAGAGCAAGACTGAAACTTTCAAATCTGTGCTTATTTATTTATAAAATTAGTTGTTGTTACCAGACGTAATTAAGAACTGTATCAACAACTACCAAAGATATATTATAATTTCTGTATATTGATTTATTGGTATTATCATGTTGACAGGTATATGTTAATGGAGAAAATATAATTAATAATTTAGAAATGCTACAAACTATTTTTGACCCATTATTATGTAAAATTTTATGTATACACAATACATTAAGCACCTAAATGATTTTCCAAAGAGTTAGTTTTTGGTTTGTGCCGGGAGTTCAGCGAAATATTTTTAGATTAAAGGTAATGATTTCTTCAAATTCTTCTCTCGTTGGTACTTATCTGATCATTTAATACCAGTTCAATTTGGCCTTTTATATATTTGCTTTGGGATATTTGTTCATTTGCACCATCCGATTCCGTGCATATAGCTGTGTTAGAGCGAATTTATGAATGTGGGATCAAACTAATTAAGCAAATGATCTAACAGGATAGGAGTCACATGCAAAATAAGTTTTACTTTGCAATTCAGCGTATAGTACCGGTTTTATTTCAGTCAGAATCAGGTAGAAAACATTTACATAAGTCGACACAGGGTCTTGCAATAAAATTTAGTAAATCCTCCACGAATAAAGTTTTTGCCAGATTTCAACTTTTTCGAGAAGAGTGGCACAATGAGATGATGTTACTGGTTTGAAAACAGCGATGAATAGATAAATATTCTCTTAATTGGCGAATACAAAATTACTAAGCGTTAAATAATAGCAATAATTAAAAAACGTGAGAGTATAAAGAGATAAATTATGCAACTTCCCCATTGAGGCCTAATGTGTACAATATGTAACATTATTAATTTCTACTAATCTCCTATAATATATAAATATAATTATTATAGCGAAAAATAATATTAGGCTCATATATCCGTTGGTTAAGATGAAAAGCTTTCTGCGTTGTGCAAACTTGTGCACGACATGTCACGGCAAAGTTTGGCGTCTCCCATTTCATCGGCAAGGGCTTCCATGATGTCCAAAAGGAGCTCACGGTTTAAAGAGCGCATTTTTGGCAATCGACAAACCTGAAAAAGAAAGTAATCATGTATTTAGTCAGTATATTTTACATATTACACACACGACTATTCAAAGGGATTTTATATAAAATTGCGTACTGTATATTAATATTATTTGTAAGCAAAACAACTAAAATTTCTTTATCAATATGAACCTTAGGAAAATTATGAGTGATCAAGTTAAGAGCGTATTTCTTCATGTCGTGCGCTTGAATCCGACTCGCTGCCTCGAGAATTTGAATGACGTTTTCAAAAGTCACGTTCATTTCTAGGTTTTGCTTGCAGAATGCCTGAAACAGTCATAAAAAATTACAAAATTGTATGCCAATAGTAGTAGAGCATAATATTTAATTTCATTTAAAGAGATTATTCAGCCTACCTGAAGACGATTGTTAGTAAATCCGTAGTAATAGGGCGCACTGAATAAATACAGGGAGTCTTCTGGTGGCATACTTACTTCTCCACAATATATGTACCTCATGAGAGAGTCAAAGGATTGACGTGACGGTATCATTTCTCCAATTTGAATCTAAAAGTCAAATAATATACAAATATGAACATGTATGTGCGTAATAAAACACATATATGCTATGTAAATCATGTTATCGTATAGTATCACATTAAAAGTATTAACGATGCCCTAAAAACAACGAGTAAAGCTGTACGGATTCTAAAAACACACAAAAGCCACAACTAATCTATCATCGAAACACCAACAAAGTAAATACATTTACAACACTATCATCCGGCATGAAGGATCTGAACATTCCTTCGAAGTAGGAGCAGCGGGCTGCAAGAATCGCTTTATGTGATGGAATCGTGGCCTCATCAAGCATTAAGGTGATGTCACAAAAATCTTTACCAGTCGAGCGCAGAAACTGATCCATATCTTGCTCTAGTGTAGTCACTGTAATAGAACATTTATATCATTACAAAACGTTTACAAAATATCATATGGAATAATGTAATGCAAAAGGTACAGGTAAGTTACTCACTTTGGACGTCAAATACTGGTTCAGGAATACCGTGTGACCGTGGTACTTGTCTTCGTCTGACAATTTCCACCATGAGTGGTTGGTCTAACGTTTCGAATTCTTTGCTCATGACTATCTGGGTGAAATTGGACTCTTTTACTATGAATTTCAGGCAAAACTCCTTTAGAAAATAAAGTTTTAAATGCGATGCGTTTTTCAGAGCTTCCAAAACATTCATAGGGCTTATTGTGGCCTCTAAATATTGGACACAGAGCTGTTCCAACCACCTCATGTGACACTGAAAACAATATTAAAACACTAATTAATAAACTTCATAGTGACATATCGATCGGTCATAGTCACAATCGAATGTAGTCAGTAGTCATATACCTGAATTGACAGTCTATACACATCCATCATTAGCAGAACTACCTTTTGGCTCATCGGATCTTTACCTATACAAAATATAAAAAAGTACAATATAGCATTACGTGTAAACAATCTTAATTTGAAATATTTTGTTTAACAAATTTTACTTTACTAAATTAATTCGTCTACTCATGATTCTTACAATGCTTTGTGAGATCGATTCTGTCGGTGTATATGTACTTTAGAAGTAATTCAAATGCTTCAGCTGTGGCATCATGTAATTTAACTTCCAACACTGGAAGATCTTTCGTTCGAACAGGAAACCCCATGATCTTTTCCATATGTTTGTCCCGCGCTTCTTTTGCCTGACGAATTCGAGATCGCAACCACTGGGACCTTTATAATAATGCAAATATAATTTTGTACACAGGAGAGTATAAGGAAATATTTTTAAACAATCAAATGGAAAAAATATCATAGGGTAGTAACATATTTAAACGCACCTTGCAGCAACAATTGCAGCATGGGCTGGAACCCGAACATCAGCAGGAGTAAGGACAAATTCAATGTCACAAAACTGTTTCCCTTCAAGCAGTCGGCCAAAATCTTCGTGCAGTGTACATTTCGGATAGCTGGAAAACTAGGAGGAAGTAAAATTCAACTATGAAAATCTAGTACAAATAGTATAGAACTTATTTAACACAAACTGTTATATTACATACCTGAAACCGATACATTTCTCCACTACGTATATTATTGTCAATGGTCCCACCAAAAATATACATGGCATCAGTAACTACAGCTGCTGCATGGAACAGTCTCCCAGCTGGTATCTGAAAAAATTTAAGAATAATTGTTTTAGGTATGTATCAAATGTATATATGATCATATTTATTTCAGTACCAACGTACTAGTTACTACATGCTCACACAATACAATACAAGTGAAAAATACACAGTTGATCAACATTAACGCGAACCTGAGAATCTTGTGAAGGTTGAACGATGGACCACAATTTCAGATCAACATCATAACAATACAGATCATGTGGTAAAGTATTGTCTGCTGCACCACCAAAGACATATAACAAGGACTCGTAAGCGACCATTGTATGCCCATAACGCCTTGTTGGGGGAGCAGGGGCTCCTCGCAGAATATGCTCCGTTGAAATTCTTGTCCAGCTAAAGAATGAGGATAAAAAAGTTTCTTCAGAATCAATTTTTAAACTATATAAATGCATCATCTACAAAACCTTAAACTTACAATTTTTCTTGGAAATGGAACTGAAACAAGCTATTCGTCATTTTAGCTCCACTTTGGCCACTGAAGACGAACATCGAATCTCTAGCAACAGCGACTGGGAAATTACAGCAAGTCGGTGGGCATTCCCCAGATTGAGAAACCTCTTCCCAAGTCCGAGAGTCTCCCTGTACACAAGTTAAAATAGAAATGACATTAATTAAAGATTAGATTTTTAGGCCCCTGGACTAGATTGATTAGTGACTATGGAGTCGATCAATCAAAACATGTAAAAGAGTCAATCAAAAAAGCTCTTACGGAAAGAGGAATACACCACATGTCATTTAATCTTGTGTTCCCATCGTATCCAGCAAACACCCATAACTTGCCATTATACACTGCAGCACCATGAGCAGATCGAGGTACAGGAGTCCTTAATTAACAAAAACCAACATTGGGATCATAAATATTTTGTTCCCCACAGAAATTCATTAAATACTCACAAAATTAGACTGTATACTTACTTCCCCACAAATTTCCACTCCGTCCATTGACCAGTTGAAAATTTATACCGGAATAAATCATTCTTATTCGTCAAATTAATGTTGGAATGAATATCCCCCGTATATCCTCCGAAAACATACATGGAATTCCCGTGCACCTGTTGACATCATAATGAATTTAATTTAAATTACCACATTTTTCTATATAATTATTCAATGTTTTCCAGGATAAATAAACATACCACAGCAGAGTGATGATAACGTGGTGCTGGCGGAGTACCGGTGGAAAAGGCTCTACCCCAAGATTTCTCCTTGACATCAAATCGGAGGAAGTCATTCAACATGTTCTTTCCATTGTCTCCTCCGAAAACATAAATGGCATCTTTGTAAGCCACAACTGTGTGCTTGCTTCGCCTGGAAGCCATTTAATAAAAAATATTGTTATTCTTAAAGTACACTTTATTACTACAGCAGTTCCTTTAAAGGTATCCACATGTTGGAATTAATAGATGATAGATTGATAGATGTCAAGATGTTCATATTTTAAACCCCCAAATGAAATCAATTTTTGGTGTGATTAGAGAACTCCGTAGTTAATTTATTATTTAATAAACTCGTTTAATACCTAGCCCCCACAAATTCATCACAGTCAGGCATCTTCCTCCAGCGATGGACCGTCTCAAAGGGACCCAGGTCAAGGGTCATGCAGTCAGGTGTATCAGGCCATGATCCATCAAATGAATTCCTCGCCATTCTATTCTATACGTGCCTATTTTTTTTTACTTTTCCCTACTTTCTAATTTTTAGACAACTTGTGTATATAGGAATGATTAATGATTACAGCAGGGTTAAAAATATAGTTTAATTCCGTGTGACATCTCAATAATAATATTGCAAACTATTTTCAAAATGTTATTATTATTGTGTATAGGTACATGTACTGTATATAAATACGGTATTCATGATTTAACACTTTCTCCACACCTTCCTGGCATCTTCCCCATATAATATTTTATTTGTATTTTCGGAAATTAAATAAATTATTCTGATTATTATTATCAGTATCTTCCTACATGAAGATACAAATGGACAAATATATAGGGAAGTTCTTGATTATCATTTAAAAAGTTTTTAGTTACAATATAAATTTAACAATATTAACGCAGCTACATAGCATATAAGCTGGTTGGTGAAAAAACCATTTAAAATGTCTTGAATAATTGACGTAAGAAAAATAAACAATATTCCTAAATGATTGTATTATTACTATATTATGGAAGATCTTTCACAATCAGCAGAGCTAATAAATATTTAACAAATAATACTAATAAGAGAGAGTATATTGAAACATTAAATTAATATTACAGACAATTGATTGATGTGTTCAATATAGCTCAATAATAATAATATTATTATTATTTTATTATATCATTCCCGCTAATGTATATGTTATTAAATTTGTATATAAGTATACTTAATATTGTATCAATGTGTGTGTCGAGTGTGAATGTTTTTCTCTCACTTTCTCCACTTTACTATACTACCAAGGTGGTCCACGACCATTCACATTCCCAACTCCTGCTCCTCGTCTGCCGATCATTCATAGAAAAAGCAGCAGGGCTACTTACACTTTTGCAGCAGACGAGTGAATTTTAGGTAGACAAAACTGAGCATCTGGGAAGAAACCCAAGAAAACCATTCATGGACCATACATGGCATATTGCGGTACCCGAATCCGAATCAATATTTTAATATGTACCTAGTGCATTATTCATGTATACTACAATTTTGAAGGTCTTCCCAGGAATCCTGATCTCTACTTGTGTGAGGGCAGGGCTTACTAGAAAGTAAAGGGGTAAAGATGAAACAAAATCAAAATGCTCAAATTTTAATTTAAAAAAGAAAACAAAAACTGGCTAATGAATAAAGATAAATTAAATCTAAATATAGACAACAGATTATGCAAAAACAAATGTTAAATATAAAATAATGTAAAAATGTATTACTGTTTGTTTTGAATTTTTGCGTTACTGTTTTTAATAAAACGTTTATTTAAAAATTAAAAATTTATTATGCTTTTAAATATCTTATTTATTCTGTAATTATATTCATTGTTAAACCATAATGACATAATGAGAATATAAGCGCATCACTGGAACTCATCAAGGTAGCTATTCTGAGTGAAAACCGCAGTAGACGACCTTTCCCATGGTTGTGCTTGCGCTGTAAATATTGCGACGAGTACATATGTAAGCACTTAAATTAGATTAGAATGATATTCCTTGGCGCAGACTATCCTGTGGATGATGTGTAAATCTCATTTTTCTCCCTCCAATTCATTCATGAGATCTTGTGGATTTATGCCTTTGAGCATGAACGTGGGTTTTGTGCGTGGGTTGATTTCTGACTGAAACTGAAGCCTTGAATGCTTTCTCACATCCTGGATATTTTTAGAGTGTAAGGTAAACAGAGAGAGCGAGGAATATAAGGATACAAATGTCAGTTTAAAGGACAAAGATTCGTTTTCGTACCATGGAAATACATAGATACATTAGTATGCTAAACTTCGTTGACATGCGTTTAAAATGACATTAAATTAATGCTGCGAATACGCACAACAATGTTAAATATAAATATTGAATACCGTTTTATTCAACGACCACCTCATATATATATGACATATGACTTCCAATCTATGTATATATATATAGTTTTATCGATATAGACTTTATCTTTATAGAACGACTCCTAACTCCTCTTATACGACCTGTTTATAATGAAACTATACGGTACAAAAATTATTCATATAGTTGGCTGAATGAAATTGAAGGAGCTATCCACTTTGTCCCGAATTCACCAACCAATAGAGCTCATTCATATTTTACACTTCTCGGATTAGCTCCATGCATTGTTTACACAACTTCAGTAGAGATCAACTGAATGCAGCGAATGACGATCACTATTTCCAGTATCTTTCAGGATGATTTTATCTGCTGTACGCTATAATGACTTATTCGTAATACGGCTCAACCGATGTTAAGGAATAGGTAATGAGTTGCTATAAAAAACTGTAAATTAAGAATAAGGTATCTTTACTTTACTCCAACATGAACAAAAAATAATGGTTTTTACAAAGAATAGGCTAGATATTCTCAACAGAAACTTAAGAAGTTGGTATAAAATAACAGATAATTGCCTGAAAGTTCTTGCACTACACAACAATAACTTATCGATCTCAAAACGTAGGGACGCAAGCTGTATAATTTTTATTGGTGATTAAACTTGCATTGCGAGAATCCCATGACGTTATTGAAATCATATGGTACAAACCTGTAGGTACAATTATTAGTATTCATGTTAAGTATGAGAATGGAAACTAATGACCTGAAGTTGTGAAATTAAAAGTAAAGCTGGAACTATAACGTATAATACATATAGAAAATCTGTGTCATTCCTGTACACTGTTAATAATTAAATAGTCAATAGGGACAGCATTTGACTTTTTCAGTTCACTCACAACTTATTTAACAATAAGTAATTATATTTGCTACGGCTTATTCACAGGAAAAATGCGGCCTCCAGAACTGAAACCTAGTCCGAGACCTCGCTGGGTATGAGTTGTAGCCCTAGCAACTTCGTACTGTTTCTCTAAGTTCGCAAAGTACTCGTCGTGTTTTTTGACAGAATCATCGTCCGCACCGCTTGCAGCTGCTGCTGCTGAAATCAATAAATTAATTCGTATGTCCAATGAAGAAGGTAAAATAATCGTACTAAGTACTTCGAAATAATCACATATTACAATACACGTAACAAAATCATGTTTGTACCGCTTTCTTTCATTCCCATTAGTCTCTTAAACTTAGCCGACATTTTTCCGTCTGAGTCATCAGTGAAAGCAGTATTTTTCCACACAGCAGTAGTAGATGTGGTTGTTTCTGCAGGTTTATCCTGACAATCAAATCATCCAAAATAATGAGTACAACACTGTATTATCTACCCCACTTCAACGAGTAATTCCTCACCTTTTTGAAGAGGAATTTTCGTTTTTCAATTTGTTCGACCAGCTTGGATGGTTCAACGTGAACTTGATTGGGATATTTATGGTTAATTTGTGACGGAGGTCCGTACTGGTTGTGTTTCATTTTTTCAATCTGTTCCTCATAGTTTCTAGCCAACTGCTGACGCATTTCTAGCTTATCTGTAAAAGTATAATTTCGTTATATTTTGTTAAAACCCGTATAGTTGTAGTATTTATATATCATCCCAACAAACAATAATCTCTAGCTTATGTTACTTTTTTCGTGTTCTCTTTCATGCCGTTCCGTAGAAGATGAACGCGACCGTCGCCGTCTGTAATGAGATTGTTTATAACGTCCCCGGTCATCGTCCTTCGTCCTCTCCGGTGAATATCGTCTCGATGAATGCTTAGAGCTATCATTGTGTCTCCGGCGTTCCTTGTCTCGACTGCGGCTTCTAAACCATTATTCAATTCAGTTAACATTTACAGATGTTATTCATACAATGCGTATTTGCGCTAATTCATACATGCTTCAACTATATTCTCTACTTATATTTTTACTCAAAAACCAGTATAGCATCACATAATGTCAAAGACGTACCTGCGTCTTTCACGGCTGTGCGATCGACGCCTATGATGAGGTGACCTGGACCGCCTCCTGTCTCGATGATCCTTGGGCTGCTTGTGTGCCGGGCTCAGGGATCGTCCGAATGACTTATCCGCATCATCAGCAGACTTCACGGTCTTGACCTGTTAGGAATTCGGACTGAACTGTACGACATTCACCAAAACACCATATTAGTGCTGTTAGAATTAGCTGGCTAGTCTTGAGACAAAAATAAGCTAACAACAGGGAGTCTGTTTTAATGTATAGCAAACAGATAGTATCTGAAACTCACCCGGTCAACAACTCTGGAACTTACTCTTTGTGAGAATGTGGGAGAACGAGAGCGTGAAAGGTAGGGATGCCAGAACAACCGCAATCCAATGCCAACTTTTTATTTCGCAAGAAATTACTTTTATTTAAATGTCAAAATTCTTTCATTTTAAAATCCCTAGCATTTATGCACACTATACTAGCTACACGCATTGTGCTCATTAATGTTGATTTCATTTTGCTGAGTGAGCTCATATACAAGTCCATCTCCATGAGCTAATATCCATACTTTTTCTCATCAACAACGCACAAAATTGAAAATTGCTACAGGTCTACTGCTTAAATGTTGTGATGTAATGCTACATATGTAGGTAATTATGTCAGCCATACAACACAACAGCGTAATGTAGTTTTTTTTAAATTGTAGTATGAATATTAACAATAGAGCTCTTTGACTTTGAAACAACAGGTCGAGATGCTTGAGCGTGTTTAACTAACTGATTACTATTTATGGCAGCCGAGGAAATTATATGCCAAGGAAATGCTGAAGTAACTATACCACCGCACCGCCGTCATAAATAACTTAAAAAACAAAAAAAAAACAAATTAGATGAAATGTGGGTCCTTCTTAAAACCTGCATCATCTATAATGCAGTAAATACAGCATATACTACAATAAAATATGTATTCCAGATTAAGCGCACTGAACTACACACTGCCATATTTCCAACTATCCCTAAGTCCCTTGCTGATGCAGACAAATAATAACTTAAAAATTAAAAATATACACTAAAAGGCTGTTACATGCTTAAATTAACAAAAATTACCTCCACTTCATCGCCATCCTTATTGGGAAGACGGCCTGACATGATTGATAGTCCAGGTCAAGTTCCGAATTTAAATTATGTCGATATAGATGTACGTCTGTGTACCGCAATATCCTCAGTCTCATCCAGTGTACTATCGTCAAAAATGCTAAGGTCTGGCAGCTCTTCCCTCCACCTCCACGTCCCTAATAACAAAAACAGTACAATAACAAAATATTCAATAGCATTTATATCAATTCACTATATACTTCAATTGATTCAATAAAGTTAAAATCATTCAACATAATCGATGATCATCACAACTAGACCAATATATAACAAATGATAAACAAATACTCGATAATCAAGACGATAATAATAATACTAATCAATGTAAAGTATTCGCTTTCTAAAAATTACATGATTTCGATACCTAAGTAATCCTGCAAGTCCCAACAAGAGAGTCGATCCGAAATCAGGGAAGATAATTAATTCCTAAATTCTTCAGTTAAATATCCACGTGTATATGCTTCCTAAAGACACGGACAAAATTAATCATAATCAAATTGATTGAAACAGAATTATTTTACTATTATTAGTTCATTTAAAAAAACATATCTATAATATCTTAGAGAGCCTTGCCTTACTGTTCTAATTCCAATTTCTAATAAATTCTATACACACGAACAACAGAAATGCTCCGGCTGTTGAGCCAATTTTAGCTTTGGATCACTGATCAAACGATATTTTTGTACAATCAACCAAACCTCATATTAATTAATTTAATCTATAATAAATTGTCTTCCAAATATATAATCTTTAAAAACTCAACCGAAAGGAATCCCTTGGATTTGTGAGTATCTTCGACGGAAAGTGTTAATAGTTATTATTTTGGGGTTTACTTTTGCTTGGCTTCACATTGATTTTGGATTCGTGTGTATTTCATAAAGGCCAGGCCAAGTCTGTTGATTTGTAGGAATTTTCGTGAAGGCCGCGGCTGCTTTTGCTTTGTTGATGGACGAAATATAGAACAACTGCGTGGATATTGGATATACAATGTTATGAGTATAACGGCAATGCTGTGTGTGTAGAAATCTAATGCGCTCGGCTCATCTGCTCTGCTGCTGCTGCTCTTTTTATATTCTGCAGTTTCACGTTCACAAAATCATACAAAGAGGATTCCAATTCCAAGTCCATTTCCAAGTACGAACACTCCTGGCGACCTTTAGCAACACTCACCTTCCCACGCGGGCAAATAATATTACTTGTTTCGTTGCATCGCATCGAACTAATCGTTGCATCGCATCGCAATGATTTTTATTCCTACGAACTAAGAACGTTCTCTCTTTGGCTTGCACTTTCGCATCGGAAACATCATCTTTATAAAATGAAGAAAATCAAAGACGGTAGTGAATGTTTCGTCCTATATGTACATGACGTTGTTTTTGAATGTGTATTTGAATCACACTTTGGGGATTAAAATACAGAATCCACAGCAATGCAATATTGTGATAAACACATCTTATTATTATTGAAACCATGGCACTGTATTTTTTATTCCATTTTACACTCCACAGCAATGCATTAAAAATTGTTCCAACCACCTTGAGCAATACATGACCTTTATTGAAAAGCAATAAAACTCTTGATCAAGTCAATGACACACATCATGTGATCTCATCTAAACGGCGCTACCAACGTAGCGGTCACATCTTTAGGAAGATCATGTGATCTCGGTATAAATCGCGAAATCACAGCAGAGGCCAAAGCGATGTAAATCATGTGAATCAAAAACAATAATCCATTGGGCAAAGTAAACCCAAAAAATCCTTTATGCCATTCAAATAAAAATTAAACAATAAAATTTAAAGAATATTCAAATAAAAATTCAACAATAAAATTTGAAGAATATTCAAATAAAAATTAAACAAAATCAAAGGAAAACATTTAAAAAATCTAATTAAAAAAATAATCCGAAAAGCAATGCAATAATAATCGCACAAATTAGAGACCCTGCAAGACGAACAAGAAAGCGTAAGAAAGTATAAAACAAAAGAAACAACGTAAAAATCATCACAGAGCAGGAAACTCGTAACTCGAAGTAAAAATAATAATTTTTGTCCACAAACATAACTTGTGAGGACACTAAAAACGTCAGAAACTACCACAAAGCATATATATATTTGTAGTTCACCCAGGGAGAAGTGCAAATGAGGAAGAGATTTGCCAGGTAGAGTTGGAACAACAATACAGATGAACTTTCGCTCTCCCTCGGTAAACTAATTTGCTCATGATTGCACATGAATGGAAATCCACTTGGTAATTTTCAAGAATAATAACAAAAGACGGAATTAATAGGTGGAATTTATAGAGGAAGAGCCTCCAGCGGTACAAAGATTCCATGTACACATGACTCCATTCATCATTCATACTTGAGGTCTTCCCTTATATAATATTTGTTATCAAATTCCTCATCCGCGCTTATTCCACTGGATTTTGCATATGTATATATGCATTATTTTCATATCCATATATAATAATATTTACTATTTTCCGAGTAATTCCAGCATTCACACAATGTAAGTTGCCTCCATCCATGGAGGAACGTGCAATAGTTAAGTTTATTTTGTGTCTACAGCCACAGCGATCTTCAATCCTTTCACCTTTGCCGGAGCGATGTCATAAATAATCGAGCTTGGTCGAAGCAATCCTCGCATCGGTCCGTTGGAACTCCGCTCCAATCAATTTCTGCATTATTTTACCACGTAGATTGTACTATTATGTATATTTCCCCCATGTATTTCACCGTACATATTAATTCCAATACACCGGCAGAGCTAATATTTACACATGCTAACCATAAGTTTACCTTCTATTTCTCTATGAAATCATTAAATAATCGTAAATAATTATTATTTAATTATTGCTGTCCCTTTTCTACCATAAGAGAATCAAGCATATCAAGGCAGATTTATAATTTAAATGATGATTTTCTGGGAAATTCTGAAATACTGATTAATCTTGAATTACTACAAAATTTTATGTTTTTGGTTTTTGGTTTTAGTTTATTGTTCAAATAATTAATCCCAAGTAGAAAAATTTGTACTCAATTTCTCGATCCGGTGTAATTTTTAGAGTATCTAGGTTTTCTCAATCCGTTTTTTCATTCAATTTTTTCAATCCGAGTTTTTGTATCCTTTTGGACAAAATTTGAAATTTTGAATCATTTTTTTTTTGCATTTATAAAATTAGGATGTTTATGCTTACAGCCTTAGCACGTAATCTGAATAAGATCCCGAAAAAAATAAGGATACACCGCACAATGAATTTCCACGAAAGAAAATAAAATAGTGTGGACAAAATTTGGAAATCCATTTAAGAAAAACTAATTTGGTGTGGGAAAAGAGAAAAGAAAAAGTTGGCCCTCCTCGTTAAGTTGTAATGTGGAGAGGATGAGGAGGGAAGGGTTGAAGTACTTTACACTTTTATATAGACAGAAGGTAGGATGTGTGTGTGTGTGTGTGTGTGTGTGTGTGTGTGTGGAGATTGAAATTCTGTAGTATGTACTGGAATGGCGGGAGGTGGGAGCAATTAGTATTGGAATTCTGCTGGAGTCAGTGCAGACAAGAGTGGGAAGCGGGATTGAATTGGTGGGAGGAGAGTTGTGCTTGGACTACGGAATCATATTATTGTTGGTTTTGTATTCCTGTCATATCTCCTATTCCTGTAGCTCACTTGTACACACACAAGAAATCTCTCTCTCTCTCTCTTTCACAGTGAAGAAGCTCCTTTATTTTCCACTGGAGAAAGTCTTTAGAGAATTCCCAGGTTAAGAACACTTAAGGAGCGGAGCATTAGACAACGATAGGGTGTGATTACTTAAATGTTCGAGTAAACACCGGAGTTTTCATTTGAATTTCCTTTAAGAATGTTGTGTCGCCTTTTAAAAATATTTTTAGTAAAAATATTTTTAAAATGCGGCAGTTTTTTTAATTCACTGATTTATTGTTTTCTAAATATTAAATTTTGTAAAATATTTTATCCGATTTACTTTCTAAATATTTAATGGGTTTATAAGTATGAATATTGTTGGACTAATTGTTGAGTTAAAGTACATACTTGCCACCTACATTTTGCAATTTATTAAAATTATTCAGAAGAAATTTAAATCAAATTTTAAAAAAGCCTTTTAAAAAATTGCAACTCAAATTGTGTGAAAAGCGTCGTTTGTCATCCAAAATTATCTTAATTTCAGATCCCGGAAGCAAAATTTTACAATACAATTGATGAGTATGCAAAAATAAAGCATACAAGTCAATTTGAATGTAAAAGGAGACGAAGGAAAATCATCTTCAATTGAAAATGCAGACGTTGGAATTAAATGGCGAAAACCTGATTTATCGCACTCGCCCATCCAGGAGCCAGGATCCCATCTTCTCTTTTGCTATTTTGGCCTTTATGTGTCTGCTTAATATGCTAAATAGAAATCTTTTTTATTTATATTTTTGGTACTGTTGAATGTTTGGACTGAAATTCACACTAGCCATTGGCCATATTGGAATGTTTTTATTGATGCTTTCTTCTTGTTTTTACATTTTTATTATAGCATTTCCGTATTTTTAGAGACGTCGTTTGGTTGAGCTTGCTTGGCGTTTGGTCAAACGATCAATGTTAGAAGAGATAATAATAAAAATTACTTTAACAGAATATTTTAGTTGGGACAAAAACCATTGCAAAATATTATGGAATTAATTTTTAATTTCTACAAAGCACAAAATTTAATTTAATTACAAAATTATTGATTTAATTTATATTTTTTTAAATTAATGTAAGCAATTACAATAATTTTAATGTTAATACAATAATTATTAATTTAATTTAAATGAAAAAAACTATTACAACGAAAATTTGCTATCAATTTTACGTTTCAATTAATTTATGCCCCAAGATGTTCATGAAAAAGTTTTTCGCAAGAATTCTCGAACAAATATTTGCAAAAATGTAGATGTCAAGAAAATATTTCTCGCACAATTTAATTTTTAATTTAATCTTTATCTATGTCAAAGTTTAAATATTAACAATAAAATAAAGAAGAACGTTGTCAAGCATATTGCTGTATTCAAAATTAAATAAAACCAAAAAATTTAGTCAGGTTCCACCGAGATTTGAACTCGGATCGCTGGATTCAAAGTCCAGAGTGCTAACCGTTACACCATGGAACCACTGTTAGTAAGGTTTTTGCAAAGTAACTCTGTTGGTGTTTAATTAACCCCTTTGCTTATAAGGCTTCTTCATTGCATATGCCAGCAGATGTGAGATGTGAGCTACAAGAATTTTTATTATGTGAGCTGCTTGAGAGCTTATCAGCCATATGAGCCATGCCAAAATTCCTGTATGCAAAATACAATGCTCACCACGTATACATAAACACAAAACTTGTTTAACTCGAACTCAAAACACTTTTACAAGCGCTAAAATATACGGTGTAAAATGCATAGTATATGAAGAAGTCATTGCATGAATATTTGTTTGTAGTTAACCTTGAATATTTCTTATCGAGTATATAGAATAAAAATGCTGATGCCGCTGTGGACTATTGAGTTGAGTTTAGAGTTGAGTGGCGGCTGTGTATTTTCAAGTGTTGTTTATCCCTATTGCGAATGCAGTATATGTACAATTGCTTTATTTTATCAATGGGATTTTCTGTAAAAATCCCTATAAGAGCAGAGTTTATACCACTAACGTATGCCAACGGCCATACCACGTTGAAAGCACCAGTTCTCGTCCGATCACTGAAGTTAAGCAACGTTGGGCCCGGTTAGTACTTGGATGGGTGACCGCCTGGGAACCCCGGGTGCTGTTGGCATTCATTTTGCCCCAATTACTTTTGCATTTAACAATTTTTTCCCTCTAATTTCATTTCTTCCTGCCCTCCGAATTGCATTTCAATTGCTACCCCCTGCTTTTGCATGCCGGTGTAGTTGAAACGCCTTGCAATTCCGTTTTTTCCTTTTGGAATTTTCACACGCTTTTTTGATGCATCTCCTGCATATTTTCCTGTACCTTCGGTTGAACTTTTGTAGTTTTTTACATTCGAATTTTGTTGCATTTTAATACTTTTAATTTTTTAAGAAACTAATTTTTTTAATCGTCTTCCTAAAATTAATAATATTAATTAAGGGTAATCAGTAATTAAAATAAAATATAAGGATTTGATATTTAGTACTTCCTACTTTTTCAGCTTTAGTTTCCGAATTTTCCCGCACAAGTTGTATAGTTATTTTTTATAAATGTTCTTTGACGGCATTTTCGTCAAGTTTTTTCTAAAGTTCTTCAAAATTGTTCATACAGAAAACCTCTTAAAGTCATTTAAAAAATCTTTTAAAGTCATTTAAAAACCTTTTAAAGTCATTTAAAAACCTTTTAAAGTCATTTAAAAACCTTTTAAAGTCATTTTAAAAAACTTTATTTTTCCAGGAAATTTAAAAAAATGCAAAAATGACAATAAAAAATTATAATTTTGTCACTCCGAGATTCGATTTTTCCATAAAAATAAAATTCAACCAAAAAGTTAATGCCAACAGCACCCGGGGTTCCCAGGCGGTCACCCATCCAAGTACTAACCGGGCCCAACGTTGCTTAACTTCAGTGATCGGACGAGAACTGGTGCTTTCAACGTGGTATGGCCGTTGGCAAATGATGATTCAATTAAGCCTGTTCTTGAAATAGTTTCAAATATAAAGAAATCCAGTTTTTCTCTTCCTGATAAGCAAATTTCTTTTTATAAATAGAAGGTTCATTGCCACGTTCTCACCTCTCACGACTGATGAAAAAAATGTAAATCACTTTCACATTGTTATTGTGCATCATTTCATCATTATTCATTTGCATTAATTCCGGATAGTTATCAAATTTGAGTCATTTCGAGAATAATTTATCAAATTTCGAATGGTTTACACACGTTGGTATGTAGATGAATCATATCTGAGAATTGAAAACCCAGGGGTAATTTCCCGGAACTATCTGTTGTCGCCCTAATTATGTGGCCGCACTGCTCAGAGAAAGTGAATTTGAATGACAAATGATGTTGTTATTGTTGTTGGGTGCGTGTGGGAGTGGATTGTTAGTCAAAATGCAGTCAATTCAAGTATTCATGTTAATTTGTTAGTGTGCTGTTGTTGGAATAAATATATATAATGTAAACTTTGTCGACCGAAGGCATGCATAGGAAATACGTACAGAAAATAATAAATAGAAAATTCAAATAGTAGAAGAAATGCTGCATGTAAAAAGAACTCAAATAGAAAATAGTGCATGGATAGAACAATAGCACAAAGGGATGGGAAGACAGACGTCAGGGAAAAAGTTGAGGACAGCATGCAACAAGAGCAAATTGATAAACGGAGTTCTACTGCTGAACCAATTCTTCATATATACCCACCATTCCTCTGAATTTCCTCATATGTGTGTCCAAATGAACCTCTTCTGTTGATGACGTTGACTCAGTCATGCCGATTTGATCTTGTGAATTCAATACACTTCTCCTGGCAGTACAGAGATAAGTATGTGCAATGCCTCCAAACTCACACATCAACACCTACATCATCCTAACGGTTCTGTACTTTCCTTCCAATCCTCCAATCTTTTTTACAACTTTGTATTCGCACTGTCATTAATATATAGGAAACTTTACATATATATGGTTTGTATGTATAACTTTGATTATTTCGTTGCTACACTTATAGCTACCGAGCACACTTTATATTTCTTGCAATTTTTTCTTCCTCTTTTTAACTCATCATCCTGTGTGTAGCGTTGAGGTTCTATATCTTTGTCCCAAATCAAACCCTCATCTTCCACTTTCACAGTCATTTCCTGAATTTCCAGTTGATAAAAAAACCGACCTGAATTTTACCCGCCTACATCTTCCAACAGTTCTTTTACATCCGCCATCCAATTTCATCAGATCTAACTCGCTAGTTGTTGTATCTTGTCTATAGTCATGTAAGCCTTTATGATGTTGTAGGTTGGACACCATGAGGATTTACGCCGGTGAAAAGCAATTTGCTCAATGACATGCATGACGATTATATTAGTGGTTCGCAAGCTTCGTCGTATAAGATGCTTTATGATGGTTTACATGTAAATACTTTAGTAAATACACTGATTGCTATTTTAAATCATTTAGACAATTTCATTATCATTGCTGGGGCTGTTCATACTCAAATACTTTAGTAGTTGCTGGGTTATTCATATGAAATAATTTACTGGGTTGGTGACTTATTCAGAGCGTCTTATCGTAAACGCATTAAATGAATTTAGTCAGTTACATTACGTTGGTTCGAAATTCGAAACCCACAGAATGCTTCAACAAATAATAAAATGGCATTTGTACTTTTGAACAGAGGACAAGCAATTTCACAAGTCAAAGATTCATGTTATACTTTAAAGTATACCTCATGTACATATACACTGTCAAAAGGCAGGATCAAGAGCATGACACGAGGGCAGGAATGTATGAAATGACACAACAGTCATTACTAAAAAGTGAATGAATTTTTTTCATGTTAACAGGGGTGGAGTAGGCAGGAGGCCTACATATTTAATTAAACGTTTGTTGTTCGGATGCACATGTAAGACCGTTCATGTGGTTTTTTATTTACTGTAATTCTCTTGCATAGCTCCTTTTGTATACAAAACTGCTGCATGTGATTCTGGCATGGATAAAAAAAACTTGCATATATGGCGTTACATAGAAACAGATTGCAAGTATAATTTTACAAATAAAAATCTTGCACATATAATTTTACAAGTAACAATCTTGCACATATAATTTTACAAGCAAAAAACTTGCACATATACTTGTGTTATAGACTACCAATGCAATTTACAGATACAATTTTGCACGCTTAATTTTACATTCATAAGGCGGTGATGTATGTATAATTTTGTAAATCGCATTGCTGATATGATATTGCATATGTAAAACCGATTTGTACAAAGTACTCATATCCAACAAGTAGTTTAGCACGTATGACATCAAACAAATGTGAGACGACAAGGATAAAAAGTTGTGTCGGGAAGCCTAACGGGGCTTTATTTCATTCTCATTTTCTGACGGAAGTTCTATAAAGTGTTTATTACACAGGGTGCATCCACAGGGTTGTGGGTTTTGGCCTATGCACAGCATGTGTGAGGAGTGAATAGTGAGAACTACAAAGTATAAAGTGTACGAAGTAGTTTTATTGTGCCTATGACAAGCTACTTACTTGTCATGAGAATTGGAATTCAAGTTCAGGGATTAAGTATTTTTCTAGGCCAAGCATGATTTTTCTTTATAGTGCTATATAATCAGGCTAATTAAATAACAAATTCTGAGGCTCGCACAGCAGCACGAGTGTTTACGCTTGGGTAATTAAATGAGTTTGTATTTGTCTAATAAGGCAGCTGCGTTATTATGTGGAGCAGTCGGAACTGTCGAAGCTAAACTTGACATTAAATTTGATTGTCACAAGTCCATTTTAAGTTCAAGATTATTGTAAACACACCAAAGTCAAGCTATTACAAGACCACACGCAGTCAATAGTAAACATCCAGGCCTAATTTTATTTATAAAGCTTAGCGTTTACACTCAAAATCGTTTTACAGAATGACAAAATTGAATTTTTTATATCATTTTAAAATATAATGGCTAATTGTCTTTAACCAGGTAAAAGGAATATTGGAACCCTTGAAAAATCTTGAATTTTCAAGACAAGCGGCAGAGATTATTAAAATTTAAAAAGTCACGTACTTACTATTACTAAAATTAAAGTCATTTATTAAATAAGGAGTATATACTAAATGTGGAGAAAAAAAGCATGTAGGGTGCACCACTGAAATAAGATACAGATCTAAATAGAGATTGTAAATTTAAAAGGTATTTTGTAAGGTGAGAAGAAAATGGTAGTGAGGATGAGGTAATAAAGAATTTCCTTAATGGGGTCTCACATGAAAAGTCCCATGTATTTGTGTGTGTGTGTGCTCTTCGTATGGATCATAATAATGTGTCAATAGCAGGAGGTGTCATAATGTCAGTAGTGCATAGAAGATAAGTACGTGTACACTAGTAATATACTGTAATAATAATAATACCCCTGCTTTTAAATCGTATGGGAGTAAATGGGCTAAAAATATATAATGACTCCCAGCCCATCACAATGTAACCATTATGCTCCTTGTGAGTAGCCATTGTATGTAAGTATGAGCTACGTTTTTGGAGTAAAAGTTGCAATAAATTTAGGACCTTTGTTTATAGACGGGGGGAAATTGTAGCGGTTACTTCCAACAACGATAAAAGTGTATTTTTAAGGTATCAAATAAATACACCGTTGTCGTTCAAGTAGGGCGTTTTTATGGTGCAACACCCAGGAGCACAGGAGTACACAGTACGCACACTACACGCATTCGTGTAAAGGCTACAAGATGAAGATTGTGATTTGGTGTATTTTAATATACCTCTACTTTATATATTTTTCAATTTTAGCTATACACTTTACATACGCACACATTTTATTTTTACACATGTACATGTTCCTAAGCCAATATGCATATTGTCAGAACAAGCGTGTACAACGAACGGAGTAACACAGTCATCTTCACGACATTGCTTAATGCACACGTAATTACAGGCGTGCTACAAATACATGCACATGAATACAAACCGCACGAATACATACCCCTCGACGGTCGTATAAGCTAAAAGTGCATCTTTTGGGCACGAACCAGCAAGATATTACATTTGATGATGACGCTGTAAATGTGAAGCTTTAGTATAACAACATGCGAATTATACGGCAAATGTAGTAGTATCTGTAGTAGTATCGACTGAATGAGAAGCCAAGACTTTGTGTGTGCCAAGGTGTGCTATGGCGGTGCGGTGCAGTGAATGATGAAGCAAAAGAGGGAGGACAGTAATACAACACTAAAGCAAGAAAGGGTTATACACACACACACACACAGATAAAGTGGAGAGACGCAAAAAAATTGCATGTGCGTGCTTTCCTAGGCCTCTTAACATGAATAAAAGTTGTCGGCCAGATGCAACTCCTCATTATAAGTACACAGTCTCGTTCTTACAGGCTTTCGTTCGAAGCCTTTGCTTTATTATTATATGTAGCGCATAACCTTATTTTACGACGAGTACCTCTTTCCACGATACACAACTACTTAAATTGTCAGCTGTGAGTTCCCTTGTAATACTATTGTTGTATAAGGGATGTATGTGGGTATTTAGGTATATGGTTTTTGTTTGTACGAGAGTCATTTAGGACAGGTACGTATATGTAGGGTGTATGCGTCTATACCAAGGTACAAGTAATCTTAATAAACGACGTTAAGATATGCAGCGAGGTATGAGGTATCATGTTTTATATAGGAAATAATGTAACGTGCGGACTTGATCTCCCTCCTTTCTGTCTCTCTTTACCTTACTTAAACTTGATTGGCCTTCGGATGCCTGTGTAAAGATTTGAGCAAAAATATTGTAGACACACATGTGATGAGGAGGGATAATATTGAATGGAGTAAGCTACAAAACGCACCTTCGCCTTGCTAAGTCGCCCACACACATGTTCAACATAATTTCGCCAACAACAACAACTAAAGAAGAGGCATTTCAAAGGAGAGTCTTTAGGGAACCACAACTGGTTTTAGTTGTGCAGCTGGGACAGTCTGAGACACTTGAGGTCCTAATCCCTGGTGTCTCCCTTCTTTACACTTTATTTTATTTATTTATGTCCCTGAATACAGTTCCACTACAGCCAGTGTATAAGTGTGTCTGCAATCTTTAAGAATTAAGTCCCTCGCTGCATTAGTTACAAATCCTGAGCATTAGTCAAATTTGCCTAGTGAATCAAGCAATAAGACGATACATCTATAGGAATACATACTAGTTGCTCAGAGGGAGCTCAGAAAAAGTGTGGTATATATTTTTAGAGCGTTCGGTGCGGGCCACGGTGTGTTTTCACATGTTTCAGGAGCACTGTTTTCAGATGTTTCGGTAGCACTGTTGTGAGATGTTTCAGTAGCACTGCTTAGGATGTTGTGACAAAATGTGTACGGAATAAATTTGTGCCCGCGGTACTTAACTCGTGGAGGCTGTTGTTCTCCTGTCCTGAAAAAAAGCGTTGCACTACCGCGGCTGAAACCCTTGCAAGTCCGCGGCTGTTTTTAAGGAATACTGTTTTTGTGAAAATTGCTAACAATTAGAATCTGCGGGTCGTGCAGATCAAAATCCCCGTTGAATTCGACACGTTCCTCAGTGACAGGTTCTGGAAATGGATTGTCCTGCATGTGGATGCGTCCGACCCAGGACGGGTGCTATTATTGTCGGGACCATTGATACGGTAAGGGAAGTTGGGGGGATGACATGAAGCTTTCAAGGGATGATCGGTGTATCAAGCTATCTTTTTAGCTTGAATAGAAAAGGAACATCTTTCGTCACTATAGCCAAACAGTAACTCAGTAACTGACCCGTTTTTGTCGTCTGGAATTTTTTTTAGCTCGTTGGCACAGTAGGCATCGGGATGACATGCTTAGTCCTGTACGATAACCGTATCCGGGAGAGAGATAGCAAATTTCTGAAACCTCCTGGAGAAGCTCTGGACGCGGACATTAACAACCTTAATGCAGGTAAGGGAATGATTTATATTTCCGCTATTCATATTTAAGTAGATACGATATATTATGTGGAGACGCTATAGGTATTCAAGCGTAAAACTGGGATTTTTCATTTTCAGCCTTTTGGTACGTTGCTCTTTCATGGCTCTTTCCCGCCACCGTAACCTTTTTCTTGGGAGTAATGATCATCTTTTCTGCCATCATGGTTAGTCCTTCGGTTTTTTCCTCCACACTCCAATGTTCACTAGACCTTAGGTAATGGAATCTATGAAGAGAGGATATACTATACCTACGTATGCTTCGGACGGATTAGGGCAGAAACACATATGTGCAGGTTGGAGATTCTGATTCGGAACCATTGACGTCAAAGTCTGCGGAGTCAAAGCTATAGCAATATTTCCTCACCATCCTCGACGTTGTTTCTATAAATTTTTGAAACATAAAATTTTAAATGCATTACTAATGCATTTTAACATTAAGTTTTGCATTAACACTTATTACGCTGAGCTCAATGCACTTACGAATTAGTGTAATAACAATAAATCCCGGAAATTACGTCCGTAATTTCAAAAATATTCATGACAACACATAGTTTTTAATACCCAACGAGACTCTATAATGGATTTCTACGGGATTGTTACCCTTGAGCTAACAAGGAAGCTGGGAGTTTGACAAAGACGCGGTCATAGACATTTTACAAGTGGCCAAATCATAATTTTATGAATCACATTAAGAAAACGTTTCTTGAAGACACAATACATTTTTACATACTACATAAAACATTTCGAAGACACATCACACTCCTAGTAGTACAAAGCACATTTCTAGTACACAAAACATTTCTACATACACAAAAGATGAAGTGCGTTATTATCAACTAATTATTTACAGTTGCTTCGGGTGTGAGAAATTAAGTTCTATGAAAAGAACTTAAGAAGCCCAAGATCCGATGGTTAGTCAGGAAGATCTTTAACCTCATATAGAGGAGGTGACTCATGATCCGAAATAGCGCACTACCCTGTTGTATATAGGATAATGGGGAACTGTCAAAGGATGGGAGAACAATAAAACGTTCCGAGCGTCTTTTCAATAATGATGAGCTTCATTATTAATAATGTTTTATTATTTATTTTTGGTTTAAACAGAATCATTTCTGCCTCGCCACGATCAGTATTGTTATAAATATGATGCTGATCATAGGCTCCGTGGCCATATTCTTTATCATGCTGTTTTTCTCGACACCATGGATAATAACAATACCAGTGATATTCGCGGCCGCACTTCAAATGTATTTCCTATGGGTTGTGCAGGACTACCGGCACACGGAACTGAAGCCAATCTTACGCTATTCCTAAATTAAGAAGCTCTTGCCATGTCCGTATTTTTTCATACATACTATCGAGCCTACCATATATTATATTATATATTAAATACATATATATATATACATAATAAGCATGTTTTTGTTAAGTTTGCTAATATAATTCTGTTTACAAATAAAAGCCTCGTGCGTAACAATTCCTAATCAATATAATATAGCTGAGTCATTTATTGGACGATTGTGTCATCGAACAGCCACTAGATTACCTTCGTTATCTTCAACGAAAATCCACAAAAACAATGTTGCTCGGCTGTGTGGAAGACCAAATTATTAATACACGAATAAAAGTGTTTCAGATGTTTACGTCAGCATTACTCCGCACTCTCTTCATGTATTTATTGATGTTTTTTATCAAGTTCTGTACTTCACAAGACTGATGTATATTATACGTTTGTAGTGAAATCAACATGACATGCAGGCAGTACATTTGTAATGGAATGCACATTAGTACGGAGTACAATCCTATCCAATCAACGTTACAATATTCATGTGCTACTACAATCCACAGGTAAACAAATCTATATGCACGATCACCAAACTATATAAGAACCGACTTCATTATAAACAAGTGCAAGGCTGTTGCAATCACAACAACAACTATCTATACAATTTCCACAACCTATAATAATATGCTGTTTACCATGTCCACAGCTTTACATAAACTTATTTGTAACCTGCGCAAAAACTGAGACAAGCTCCCAAATCAACACAGGAACCAAAAACACTCACATAGGTAAGTATGTACGTCAGATATTTAGACGAAAAAGAGTCATTAGCAGGTGATATTGTGATTGAGTCCACTTCAAAGGGATAGGATACATTTCCATACAATAATAATTCATTAACAATACAATGCACACACGCTTCATATTTATGTTTATGAATCATCTTGTATTTCTTGCCAATGCAATATCCCTTAATTACTTTCAATAATAATTCATTCCACTGTATAATCAAATGTCCGTGTGCGAAATAATTTAGTTTAAACGATAACTTAACTAATATCGCAAACCTTATGAAGCGCAATGGCGTACTTGGTGAATTAACAAACTATAACGATAAAGTATATATAAATTTTATTTATCTGCATATGTTTGACGTACTTATAAATAAAGGAAAAGTAAACGATAATTCAAACATATAAAGCGATCATTAAAATACAAAAGAGCTACAGAAATTTGCTTTTATTACGCTTATAGATTGAGTTTTTACGTTAACAGACAAACGAAATTAAAGAATTTATCACAAGTCAAGACAGTTTATGAATTTCTAAATCCAAGAAACTAAAAAAATAATTTAATATTTTTAAAAATTATATGAAATTAATTCAAATAAAGAAAATTAAGAAATTCATTTATATTCAGTTCAATACAATAGAAAAATAATTTAATATTTTTAAAAATTAGGAAACTAATTCAAATAATTACCGGAAGTTCATTAGAAGATACAAAAAATCCTAGAAATTAAATTCAATTCAATTCCAGACGAATTAAGAAAATGATTGAAATTCAGCTAAATACAAATTATGAAATTAATTTCACAATTTAAAAAACTGCAGAAATTAATTTAAATTCCAGAATATTAAAAAGAAATTAATTCAAATGAAGGGCATAGTGAGATATTAATGTAAACTAAAGAAATGAAGAACCGGGTACATAACCAGTTATTTCAAAATGAATAAAGAACCAAATAAAGAAATAATAAGAATATTGTTACTTAAAAATAAACGAAAAATAATTAATATGCCTAATATTATGGACAAATTTCTCATCGACAACAAAGGAATCGACGCGGCGAACGCTTATGTGTTTGAATTAGTCGAAGAATCTGCATCGTAAGTCATTTAGTGGACGATTAACGCTAAAATAAAACATTAAAATCGCTGAAAACACAAATAAATTATGAATCAGTAGCATTATAAATCTCGCTTTCATTTGCATGGTACAAAATTTAATGGTAAAGAACAGTCACGTTCACGTATATATACTAAAAAAAAGTCAGATTTTTTTGGTGGGGATGGGGAAGAAGGCCGTTCAGCAAGATGTTTGTGACGTAGGAAGGGCAAGCTATACTTCTGGCTTTTGGTTTTGTTGGATCTGCTGAAAGCTTGAAAGCCGTCAGTTGGGGCTTTTTCCGAATCTTCACCATAGGTTAAACCATAGCTGCTTGGCGGCATTTACAATTTCTATTGAGATTCTCAGACATTGGGTGACGCACCTTGAAGCAACAGTTTATTTTTCTAATATCTTAATCTGGTTAATAACCATCTTGTTCATAACACAATCTGATCTCCAGAACGCTATTCCCACACTAAGGTAATATTGCCACTCTGCCATATTTTCTAAACGACTTGCCATTTTTGCATTCAAATATTGACGGATCTCGGATCTTCCTGCCAATTCATCAGGTAAACATTGTCTTGATTATTTATATTAAAATTAATTTTTGAAATTACTCATATGTTACTTATATGCGGCTGTCAATAAATTTGCTTTGTTTACAGATTCATCTGGCCTTTTCACGGAGCTTTTACCGCTGTCAACTTAACTGACAATTATGACTTGCCGAACTTGTTGCTGCTGCAGCCCGAGAGCTGGAGCGAGGCTTGTTGGAGCTTTGGATTTGGTAACCAGAAATATTTTTATACATAACCATATCTTCTTTTATCAGTTTAATAAGTTCGTTATCATCTGTCAGCTGTATTGACTTTACTTACAAGAGAAATTGATGTTCGACAGCTTGCTGTTGTGAAGATGAGGTTGTGATTATAAATAACAATTAATATAAAGAATTATTGATTATATGGATTACCGAACGACAGCCTTAATTTGTATATGTTTTTGTGTTTAGACAGTTTGTTATTCTATTCGAAGTGTGTTTAAGAAGTTTATCCATTTGTAACAATACCTGGGAATAGTTTATCTTGTATGGTTTTAGTATGGTTTACTAAGTATTTATAGTTCGGTCGGGTGTTGGCTTTCATGAAGAAACTCATTGATTAGCGGTGGTTTGAGACTTAGATTATGTAATTCCCAATGTATTTATGTAAACGAAATTGTGCTAGAATGAATAGAATTTTTCCAGTATAAATACCATGTGACACCATTTTTTAAGCTATTTTTGAATATATTTAAAAATAGCTTAATGATATATATGTACATATAGATATACTGAAAATAATGTGAATCGAGGCAGCGTTTGTGGAGGCAGAAAGATCTGACTTCCCAAGGAATGAACTCATTCGATACTTAATTACTTTCAGTTGCTGGGTATTCTTGGCATAGCTGTTGTAGGATACTTGTTGGTGGATGTACGCCGGGAAGAAGAGGACAACGAGATTAAGCCTGTGGTTAACGGCACGGAGATGAATTTGTTTGATGGTTATGAAAGTACGTTATATTCATTTGTTTAGCTGTAAACGTTGCTGTTTTTATTTGAGTTACTGTTCATAATGTGGTTATGGTTTTGTAGATCTGTGGACATTGGCTGTTGTCTTGATTTTCCCATCTGTTTTGAACATCATTGTCGGACTTACTACATTGATTGCGGTCTCAATGGTAAGTTGATATTATGTATAGCAGGCCATATTTTAAGTACTCCATCATTTACGTTTCTTAATTCAATATTACTTTGATTAACAGAACAGTAAAGTCGTGGGTCGTCTGTCCTATGCGTTCACCATACTATTGATTATCGGGTCAATCGGACTATACGCCATTTGTTTCTTCCTGGGTTATCATTGGCTGGATATAATACCATTGCTTCTTTGGGGAGGTTTGCAGATTATTTTTGTGTGTGCAATTCAGGACTTCATCAAAATGGAATTGCACACTGAAACAGTGTAGATTATCCGCAGTGCCATCTCACACTATTTATTCTTTTTCGAAATCTCTATAGTAATTAGGTATATTTCAAATTATGTACATTTGTCCACTCTTTGAATATGATGTGCCTTAAATGTACTTTATTAGTATCGTGTTATTTTCATTACAAATTTACAGCTTTTAAGACTGATTGGTTCCTTTGACACAGCTTTCTCAAATTGTATTTGTGTAATTGTTGGTATTACTTCTTATTACGAAGTTCTTTTATTGTGTTACAACAAAGATGAAATGCCAAAAACCAGAGTTCAAGTGTTAGGCCCATTTTGTTTGTACAAATGTATTGACTAGGAGTGTTTTGATTATGTTTGTTTTCGCTTTTGAGATAGTAAGTATAGCTGTTGGATCTTGAATTTTGACTCAATCATGTTCGGATTGTATGTACAACACAACCAAGTCTCAAGTTCCATAATATATTGACACGGGCATTTATACTTACTCACTTGCTTAATGTAATCCAAGTATATGTACTACTACGGCAATACGATATGAAGCGCTTCAAATATTCTTCTATTCTACATATAAATAACTTGTCTCACAATCTCAAAATCTTATATTGTCGCTTATGAAGCACATATTTTTACTATAAATACTGATATTGTGGATTTGTTTTTGTAAGCTAGCTAAAATTGCATTTTTAGCTTGCATAGGAGCTTGTATAAACATATATATCTATATCTAATAAGGAAAAATCAATGTACAAAAAGTTTTCAAAAACAAATACTGAAATACTTTGGAAAATGTATTGAGATTTGATATGATAAAAAGTAATACAACGAAGGCTTAATACCTGGAGATTTGTATGATGAGTTGTAATTTTGTATATTAAGGGCTGCTTTATTTTCCGGAAATACTCGTTTCGCATGTGAGCGTTAATTGTGTTTGGTAATAAAATGTATCCATGATAAATTTACAAGTATAATAACTCCGCGCTGGAAATTCTTGTAGGTAAATGCGTTGCTGAATTATTTCATTGCTATAACAACAGAAATTACTAACGAGGGTCTCTGCAAATTACAATTTTTTCTCTGTCTGAAATTGAAAGGTACTCTGTCCTCCTGGGTAAAATGCAAAATACATTTTGTATAATTAAAATTAAAGCTTCAACCTATGTGAGTCGCATTGATGAAAATTATGAATTCTGCGAATTTCGTGAATTTACAATGAAACTGTTCCTGCTAGAATACTCGGAGTTGTGGGTTGGATGTCAGTCGGCCTAGTATGTCACTAATGTTTTGATCTTTCGCAATAAAATGCCGATGTAAACTTTGGAGTGGTGAGGAGTAATAAACCTAGGCATCTTTCATCTACTTGAAAGCAAATAATCAAATCCAGAGGTAAACTTTGGTTGAGTGCATTTGTACTGGATGAGTACAAACGTTATTGTCCTTTCTTTAGTTACAACTTTATTTTTACCAGATCAAAAGTTCATATGAACTTCTACCTTTGAATATAATGAATGCTTCAAGCTGTCATTATTGTCAACCGAATGGTCATACGTAGGCGGGTTTGATGTTGGAGTTAATGAAAAAGTGAAGATCTCATCTTTGGAGAGCGTAGATATGCGATACGCAATAGTTCAACCGAACTTGAAATAGGTAATTAATACTATACTGGAGTTGCACTGACTTTTCATATCAAGTTGTCTTTTTTTATTTGTTTACTCTACCATAGTTCAGCTGCACTCTATACTAATTTTTTAGTTTGTCAGTCCACTCGTACTGAATTAAATTTATCGATTCTATATATTTATACCTTGTATGAAGGGGAAATTACGAAGTTGACAACAATACATTTACTCCTTATAAATTATAAGTAAATTCTTCATATATACGGTTGCACCAATGTATATGTAAACAATACAAATACTCTAAAGTACGAAGTATCTTTTGTTGACTACTTCATCAGTGTACTGAAATAGCCACTTGTCTTTTATAGTCGTCAGGTCGGGTGCACTAAAAGCTATATAGTTTGTGTATAACAATGATACATGTTGATTTGGAGAAAAACATAAGCTTTAATATCCCAAGCTACTCCCTAGCCCTAAGCTGGAGAGGACATAACTAAAGGCATGACGAAATTAATGTACATGAGTACGTAAGTATATGTGTAAAAACGTGTTGAGCTCCTGTATATTTGTTTACATTTTTTAATTTTTTTTAACAAAATGTAATACTTCGTTTCCATTATACCCAGAATCCAGTCTTCTTCATGATTAGCAAAATGTCCATCGCCAATGTCAGACATGTGATAATATTATGCAACACGAAAAGAACAACTTGGACATATATTGTGTGTTCGTTAAATTGGAAAATTATTATTATGATAGACTGGCAAATCAGGAAACGTGACAGTTCCCATGCAGGTATAAATTATGTTTATATTCAATATGGCCTTCCCATAAGTCTCGTTTGTAGCTAATAGCTAAACGGCCATGTATACTAGTATAGACATGCTTTTGCATTCTAATTTCATTTAGATAACCTTCAAGACAGTTTTAGACGGAATTTTCCAATGCTCAAGAGTAAAGACTGGAAGTAGGAACGGTTTCCTGAATCAAAATTTTCTTAGCGTGAGTTAAGGTTAAGAAAGTTTGTTCAAACGTTCTGAGTTTCAGCTTGGAGCGCTTGCCTTTGTGTTTGTCCGTAAACGATTTTTTGATCTTAAAATGATTTATATCGAGGTTATGAATATTCTTAAATTCCAATTTTGATACATTTACAGCATTTAGAGTTGAATTTTCCACCCACCGACATAAAAGGGTTCATTATAATTAACTTAAATAAGGGATGACAATACATACATATCAAAGTGAAACTTTAATTCTGACCTCGTGGCATGACATCGTAGATCTTGATGCGCATTTTCAAGTTGTAGGAGCTGGCGCGGTTGATCAGGAACGCAGTACAGTACATGGTGTAGGTTCAATGGTCAATACAAATAATAATCAAGTTTTGACTGAGCGAATTTTTATTACATGAAACAATACAGCTAGCTGTCTATTAACTAAATGTATGTAAATTATGCTGAGCACAATTACAACAACTGCTGTGTAGCCTTAGGATTGAAAATTTTGAAGATCAGACCATATTGTATGGAAAAGGATCGTATGAGAGTTTCATTGACAGACGCTAAATGTCGGCCTATGCATGACAATACTATATAAAAGTACAATATGATCATTTTAAGGATTGTAGTAAATGTCTATATGTATACGTTGGATTGGAAGGAGTGAATTCTGCCCAAGGACTTTAATCAATTGTATTAAAGGGATTTGATATGCAGGTGATAAAAATTCGTTTTAATTTACATACCAAATTCCAAAACAATTTTTCAACAGTACATTAATAATTCATCATCATACATAAATATACATTAATGCATTAGTAATTATTCATCGTTATTTTTTTCGTTATATAAAAACGTAGAATATAGATGCATAAATATTACTTTCGCTACGGCGCGGCGGAAAAAAACATCTCAACACTTTACCTTTGGTAGCAGGATCTAAATTTCTAAATTTAACTTGCCGTCAACAAACCACTAAAATCCCAAGAAAGATAAGCATTGATTTCCGGGAGAAGTTTTTTATGCTCGTGGATAATTGTTATGTGACAGTATCGTCAAAAGTACGCTGTATGCAACAGTAAGTTGAGGGAATGTGTATAAATGTGGTTCCAACTTCTATGTACCAAGCCAAGGCTAAATTACATACAAGTGACACAAACTGTCGTATCACTTGAGCTTGGTGTACGCGAAAAATATTGATTTGGTATTAAGGCTAGAGTTGATGTGTGAAGGTATCCATATATACATACAAGTTTAATTGTCTACTAAGGCATCTGTATATCCACACACCTGAATTTTGTATTAGAAACTAAGCTTTCGCAACCAAGCCTTAAAGTTGGTCAATTATTCAAAACGAAGAAGGGCATGTTTATACGCGTGCTAGATCCCAAATGTTCATAATAATTCAGCAGCCATTGTGTACACTAAGATTTAACACTTGTAAATAATTATTATTACTGCCGAGTGTGTGAATGTTGAATCCCAGCCATTTCTTTTCCCTTTCGCCTGTAGTATAAAACGAAATTATTACAGCCTGCAGCAACAAATAACAAATGGGAAGATATTAGAGTATCTGTATAATTGATTTGTTACAGAAGCAATACAAAAATACTTTATTTCATGCGTCTTTGGCTTAAGCAAAGCCATTCTTCTCACTGACGATAACTATAACTTACAATGATCAATCTAAATTCTATAGTGCTAAGTGCTAACAAATTCTGTCAGTGTCATATTTAAAATTCTGGTTTTTCTACATCTACCAATTATTTATATGGGTATCTGCTAGTTTACAAGATAATATTATTGATAGAATAAATGCAAAATGGGGTATTTATAGAATAATATTATTGATTAATGACGCACTGATAGAAATTATTGGTGATGGCGTAAGCAATGAAAGTAGTTTTTAAAGTTTGTAGTGTAATTACAGCATAGGAAAAAGGAAACAAAAACAAACACCTGAGTTATAATTGTGCTAAAAGCTAAAAACTAGCAAGAACATACTTGTGTAAGTTGAAGGATAAGACAAGTTAAATACCTCAGTCAATAACATATTTTTGTTAGGTTATTACCATATACATCATTAACAGCATACTAGCCTGCTCTACTGTATATTATATGTAGCATATCATCGACAGTAACCAGAATTTTGCACTTTACACCTCGAACTACTCGCACATGATGTGATATTAATTTTTAAACAATAGGATTACCGCTTTGAAAAAAACTTTCTGGTTGATTGACGTCAAAGTGGAAACCCATGAATGGTGTGTGGGTGTTTATCTTTTTTATTCGTGTTTTTATTACATGGTTGGCCTTATAGTATATAGAAGAGCTTGTATGAGAAGTATATCATAACAGCTGTATGTTTTTATTATGTATAAAAGGTATAAATTATATTATTAAAACAATTATCACAATATGTGAGGTTCTTAAGCGAGCCAACATTACAATTGCATATGTTATACACTGTTAGAGAGATCGTAAGCAGCAGATGACCAACTGCCTAGGATTGTATTTGTAGAAATATAATATGTATTTAATCAACGATTACATAGGACAGACAGCATAGAAGAAGTTGCATTATAGGGACGTATTGGAATCGCTAATTACCTGGCTTTACCTTAAATGTCTCTCGTGTTACGATGACTCAGGACGAAATTTTGGAAAGTTCCCCAACAGTGCCACTGCGCTTTTGTCCATAGCACTATATAGTTTTTCTCGTAAAATTCCCAAATTTTTTTGTTAAACATTTTTCAGGATGATGATACTTATTTGTTAGTTAATACTTTTGTTTTTGCTATGTGATACGAAGTTATAAATTTTCCACGCACATTGGTAGTAATAATATTATTATTGTGATATTCCACAAGTAGATTTGTGATCCTGCAAAAATTAAATTAACTTATTGTGAAATTTCGACAGTAAAGGTAAAACTATAAATTGAGAGATTAAATATTTCACAAATGTATTATTTAAGAAATGGTTTTGTTCTCGAAATGAAATTATTGTATGCACGCCATCCTAAGGTTGCTTACTTAGGTCCTTTGAATTGAATCTTCCAGCTATACTTGAGAATGTCGTACAATTATGTTACAATTATAAGTATACACGTTTGAATGTATAAGCTGCACGCTCTAAAGAATGAGAACAATTTGCTATTATAATTGCAAAAATGAGCAATTTAATATACGCTTGAGATTGGTGTCAAGTCAATTGCAACATATTACACCTTTTCTAGAGTTTCAGCGTAAATCGGATTAATACAAACAAACGTTGCATGTACATTAATTCTTATTGCAGTATCGTCTTCACCTATTCGGAATATCTGCATGATTAGACAAACTTAGCAACTCTCTATTAGAAACAGCTTCGAAGCCATAAGGCTTTGTGTGCACATTTGTTATAAGCTGAAATGTTTAATTCATTTTCTGAAATACTCAAAACAGTGAGAAATTATGATATGGGAAAATTTTTTGTGGAAATAATGCGATTAGCATCATTAGAAACAACATATAAAATTGTAACTTAATCCCGCACAGTTGACGTCAGCGCTTTTATTATACCGTCCTATCTACATTATAATGGCGACTGCATTAATTTTCAAGATTGTTGAAAGTGGGATTAATACAACACTCATCGACAATTTACACTGATTTTGCACTCGTACAGCTACATCGTTGATTCAAACCCATTTACCTGTGATACCTGAAATGACTGAAGCACAACACACACACACACACACACACATGTTTGCGAATTGTCATTTTTGAATTCGTACGAATAATATCAGCAGGGTTGTTATCTAAACCCTGCTAATTCAGTTATTGGTGGTTAGACAGCAATCGCAAAATGTTTCTGCAGACCAGCCATTCTTATTTGGAATTCAGATTAATCAATACCCGGAACCAACAACGGATGTCAACAAATTTTACTTCTGCATATCAGCATATCTAAATTTCATGCCTTCAGCATACAAATTGTGCAGTTATCATTGCCAGAAGGTGTTACTTTTTGAATTCTGTTCTTTTCAAGTACGGTTCTGACATAAATATTGAAAGTAATGGAAACGAATAAATTTATAGTTTTTCTGTTATGAGCAAAGTCCATCCTGATAAAAAATATCTGAATAATAGAAATTGCGAGTTTAAACAACCGTTATTGTTCGTAAAGATTTCAATAAAATATGAGTTCAAAGTTTGAAAAACTTATGAAATCCATAAAAATAACGATTCCGCAAGATATTTTTAAATCTTATTCGCAGCAAAACCAGTTCCCTGAAAATCCTATTAGTTCTATTCCGAAAGTAACTTCCAAGCTCCTTAAGATTAATGTCAGTCTATATACATTAACAACGTGTTTTCTTGCTGTGAGAAGTTGAGATGTCGAAAGTGGTAGCATCGACTTACAAATTTCCCCTGAAAATAGACACAATGTAATAACTACTAATACATCCTCAACATGCATTATTAAATGAATACAATAATAAATGTTGACACGCCCGGAAATATGCAAGCGGTAGTTGTGCCGTGGGATTCCAACTTATTTTATTTCCCCCTTTTGTTTGACAGGGTGAAAAAGGAAATTAAAAGGGGAAAATTCACTGCAATTCTTTTGTGCATGTATAGAAACACACCAGGTATGTTTGCAACGTTGCATTTCAGGTTTTTGCGTCTCTTGTATCTCTCCGACGCTGTGTATCCACATGGGTGGGACACGGAACGGAATAAAATACGGGCTGTGTAGAGACAACCTAATTTGCTTAGTGCTAGCGAGATGTAGGTATTTCCCAAGAACAGTATCATCCTCTTGCAGAATTATAACGAAGGCAGACGACCGCTGATCTAAAACAAAGAAGGATGGAAAGCAGCCGAGGAAACGAACGCGAGTGGACTCGCATGTTAATAGGTTTATTCAAACATGAGTAAACGTAAACGTTAATATTAATCGTAAATGCATACGAAAGTACATAATGTATCTGTTCTTCAAGTACAGCCACAGGAATCATATACTTCTGTACTAAATACTTACTTCACCAAGTGGCTACATATAATCTAACTTAGGTATGCCTTTATTTGCTTGCGTAACAACATGAATATTCGGAGTCGTTGTATCCAATTATTGTGTAGCCTCTTATTTCGTATAGATGGTCCCTAATAGTGTAATAAAAGAGTCGAGAATCATGTGTGTTATCCCTCTTAATTGAGAGTGATATGTAGGAATATCCAGTTGTGTAGGTTCTGTATTTAGCTTGAGACTAGACTAGTGTAATGAACATATAGTAAATGAGAATCATGTTCAGTAAAGTTTGGAGAGTCATTTGGTTACAGTAAATTCGGACTTGAGAATCATGTACAGCAAATGCATGCTAGCGAATCATGAATATAGTATATAATTCAGATCCTGAATATCCATCAGTGTTCGTAACGACACTGCTCGTACTAAAGTGTATTAAAACCTAAAATTTTATTTCCCTGTAGACGCTGAGCAGAGAGAATTTCGGTCATGAGACACATCCTCACTTCAGGTTGATTCTATTTTACGTACGATGGGAAACCTACGAGAGGCGAAAGGGGAAGTAATCATGACAGAAAACAATTTCCTAATGTCCCTCCATTGAAATGAGATTGTCAAACGGAGATCCGGCCTTGTGTCACTGTGCTATTACGCGAAAATCGAAAATACAATTTAATTGATTCATTGATCCTTTAATAAAGTTTGTACTATTTCAATCTAAATTCCACGACGAACGTAAAAAAACCTATATCCCAGCAGCGCATGATAGTTTGTGGCCTCTATAAATTACTAACTATACACAGATTCAACATGAAGGAACCAAGGAACCTTCTTAATAGATGAATGTATGCGTATGTAGTAATTTATATGCATACCTGAGTATCAAATTTTAAGTATTTGTTCCACTCGCGAAGGTAAAAGTGTTATGCAAATAATTCGCTGTACCTACTCGATTATAGTCAAAGCAGGATACTATATACTAGCGTCTTGTTAGCTCAAAAGTAGCAGTCAGGATACACCTTTAATGAACATAAATACATTTAGCAGTCTATTTAATCTATAAGTAGGAATTCAAGTGCTGGCAAATGCCTTTCTTAAGCACGTTTCTTAAGTGGTTTAGGAAGGTCTAAGAATGTGTAGCCATGCACGTGTTTTGATTTTAAAGCAACCAACACTTCTTATATACAGATAGCTATACGTACAAGCTTGTCGAGCTATGCTCGCAGAATTGTTACAAGCTAACTGCTAAATAACTTAGCAGGTAAACTTAATGATCAGTGGACGCACATAGTTGTATGAAGATTTCCCTTTGTGCACATACACAATTATATTCAACATATAAATACCAAATAGTTATAATTGCTGTAATATATGCTTAGTGGTTAATGCTTTATTATTTTGTTATACAGGCATATCAAGAAGCTCAGGCAAAACAATATAGAAAGAGCCCAGAAACACTGGCCAAACAATATAACATAGAATAGAAATACACAAGAAGCTTCCATAAAACAATTCAGGACTCTCAAAGAATAAGCCATTTAACTGTCTATATTGCTTTTACGCGAAAAGAGTTATCGACTATGTGTGTGAACACTTGAGTATATTTAATATGTATTCCCATAGGAAGATACTATATAAGCTATCTGTATCTACATATGTATATATAACTTGAGAAGGTTATAGACTTGGAAATCGTCTCTAACTTCTACACGTTTCCTTCACTGAATTCATATAATCATGTATAATATAATTTTCCATATTGCGTTCGGTCTGGACTACGTCGTCTACTTCGTCATCATCAGAAAAGTCAGAGTAACTATAGAGAATAATTGCAGGTAACCAAGCTTACGTGCGACTTCGGGAAATACGTGCTCACTATAAGCAAAGACTTTGAAGGCGTTCCCTCTTATGTAGTCACTTTACCTTTATTTCCCTGTACACTAGCACCATATAATATTCTATACTCAAAAAGAACCGCACGCACATAAAACATTGTACACAAGTGTGTGGTTCACAAGGTTTTAGATATGAAACTACTTCAGACCTGTCTACAATCTCCTGTGTATAATATATACAATACAGTAATATTCTACTAGTTTAATGGGGATTGTACATAGAAATATACAACTAACTAACTAACTTCAAACTAATGTACAACTAATTTCAAGCAAATATACAACTAGTAACTTCAAACGAATGTACATACGTACAATTTTACTTGAAGAGAACATATACAATCTACTATTAACATCAAGCAATAGAAACACACACACACACAACTTGGTTTTCGTCTCTATTCTGTCCATCATAAAAGGTGTATAGCTCACTCATAATACAATCGAAACGAAAAAACAGGAGCCGCACACGGAATCAGAATAAGATAAAACTTAGTGCTTTATAACCGGTGCAGAGCATTTCACGTCTGCTTTTTGTGGGATAAACTACGTCATTTTTATCACCAGCAGAATCAACCAACCATTAGAGCAATACAGAAAATAATACATACCTACATATAACTTTCCGAGTCAATTCAGTAAGAACCTTGAGTAAAGAGTGGCATCATCTACCTGTCATCACCCTGCAGTTGCAACAGAAACAAATCAGTTTTAAATCATATTTTGCCCAAGCCCTTGCCTTCAGTTAATCCAGAGGCAGTGAGGTGTAAGGATATATACGGAATATGAGCCCTTTCTGTTCAGCACGCTCAAATAATAATAATCAACGACTTTTGAATAGAACATTGTTTTTAACCTCATCCATTCATGCATTATTTTGCCCAGTTGCATAGAAGATCTCAAAAGTGAAGGAGTGTATTTATTTGTTGTGAATCACGGAAGACACTTGTGCATGCATTCTGCAAGCATACTTCACTACATTATTTCTTGATTGTATTATTTTGGCGAGGAGTACTAATTACACTGTTGAACTTCCCAGACGTCGAGTGTGCTGTAAAGTGTAAAAAATTGATATCATCAACCATCAAGGGTTCTATACAACTGTGCGCCCATAACGTGGTTTATTTAATTCCGCTTTTGGTTTATTCCACTGTTTTATTTCAAGGCTGTAAAGGATCGAGTTTCAAGTCCAAATTGCACTTGATTTTTCCACGACTGAATTAAAGCAGTATTGAATTTACACAAGTTTAGAATAACTATACTGTCATTCGAGAATTTATTTCTGTGTGCTAAAATTGTATTTGAGAGTTCGCAAAATCAGTGGAGACTCCATTACCTCTAAATAATTCTGTTTACAATCTATAAATACGTATTTGCTTCATTCTGTAGTTACGATTATTACGATTGGGGGAACCAAATTGCTCTTAGGAGTATAAACTGTTTTCCACATTGTGAATCAGTAATTCCAGCGAACAGTCAACAGTTTATAGCTTTTCCGGCTCTTACCAACATTACTATTGTTAGCTTTCCGTTCGAGTCAACGATAAATAATTTTTATTGCTGCGAACTTGTATACGACGGTTCCTCGCAAATTTCTATATAGTGCTACCTTTAAGCCGAGCTGACGATCGATCTTTTCGTTCCACGTTTTCTCCTCAAAGCTATAAGACTCCATATATAAATCAGTCAAACTAATTTGTGCAAGGTTATATACTTCAACCTACAACCGTCTTGTTTGAGGACACCGAATGATCTCTCCCAACTTGAGTTCTACGTCATACAGCGCGTTTGAATTTTCTCAAGTTTCCTCACTCTTTGACCAACGAAAATAAAAGTCACAAGTCAACTCTATATAAGAGGGAAATCATGGCTGTGTTGGGACCTTGCTTATGTATAAGTTCGAGGACGGGGACTCTGATTGCAGGAATTGTTGACGTGGTAAGACGCTGTTTACATTTTATCTGCATGCATTTGTGTTTTTCTTGGCGTTAGAGGAATTACCTTATTTATTTGTAGATAGTAATTCCGTGTTAATTAGCGGTAAGACTTGGCTATAATCCCCTTTTAATTTCTTGTTTTTCAAATGACAAATTATTCGCCTACTACCATACAGTATATTGTATGTCATGCATTTTAAACAAACGGCATTAGTATGCGTCATTAAGGGTTTGTCGTTGGCTGGCACTGCAAATAATGGCCATGTCTTTTATATTCACAGTTCCAGGAAGAGGTGTTAATGACTGTAATATGTGAATATTTTTATCATGGCACGACTTGTATTACGTAATGATCAGCGGATATTAAGTAAACAGCAGATAAACCGGATTCGTCCGTTGATCTCCTTCAGGTCTCCTTATCGTTTGCACGTGAAATGTTTTGTTTTTAATAAGCGACAATTATTTTTGCTTTATACAGATTTAGTACAGGTAGAAGTTGTTAAATAAAATTCCTGAAATGTAAACTAGTTTGATTTCCAATGAAATCCAAAAGATGTTGTGCCATAATAATATGTAAATATTAACAGCCGCTGTTTATGTACCTGTTTATCTATGTAGATATTTTAGAATGACACTTTCAAACTTAACAGAGATACACTTAATATTATTGGGGTTGCTAAACTCTCCGGTACTCAAGCATCCCACTTATACCAATTCCAATCTTGCCAAAGTTCTGAACTTCCTGACACTTTAGCAACATGCCCATGATTAACTTAGGTATTTATCTATATGTTAATAATATCTGTTTTCCCAGCATGTCTATCAGATATTATTATTGTTCTGTAGATTCATCACTACATAAATGGCATGTGATTCTACCGACTGCAGTATTTGTAACTATGATTGAAGTAAAATATTGCATAAGCTATATCTAGGCATTAAAATTAAATTTGTCCTTGTTTACTTTTTGTTCATTTGACTATCCGACACTACCCACAGATGCTATTCATATCAAATTAACTATACTGTAGGTAGTGATTCATATCTAATTTTATCGCTATCAGTGTAGTAATAGAGTAATTGAGATAGGATAAGGTAGGGTTTTTCACCATAATTATGAATGCATGACTGCCGATGTATTGTGTATACATATTTCAAACTGAACGTGAAAAATATTCTAGTGTTAGACAATCACGTTGGACAACATTAACGAAATGTAACTGGAAATACTATTTTATCTGTAGTTTTTAAGGAAAATGATTCTCCATTAACTCTGTATTTTCCAAAAGAACAAAAAGTGTGGAGGTAGCGTGTGCATAGCTTTGATAAAAAAACTCACTGCAATTAAGCTAGGCCCTTGAAGTATCACAGAGCCCATTAGTAACTTCTTGTATGAATCATCGAATCACTTTATCGAAGGACAGAATTGCATACAGATTCAAGTTCAACAGTCAAATGTTATGTAACGTCGCTTTTATTGGTTTGTGTGCTAGAGTAGTGGTTTGTAAGAATGTTGAATATTATTGTTGTAAAAATTACAGTATAATATTTTATTATAATACATGTGGTTTAACATAATTTCAGATAATCGGTGTGGTTGGATTATCTCTCATCATTCTTAACCCTAAGGAGAGGCATCTGATATTGGATCCTACATTTAACCAGGATCTGGAAACTTTGAGATATGATTCTGTCAAAGACACTTTTCAATTCCTTATCGGTAAGTTACCCTTAACATTCAAGACACTATATCTATTCATCTATTCTGAAGGTTTCTTTCAACAATAAATCAAACTATAAATTTGCAGCATCAATTTACCAAGTACGAATTCCTCAAAAATCCCAAAGTAACCTACAATGAGCTAGCTTACATTATGAACGAAAATTCCTGCAATTTCAAAACAGCAAATACAATTTCCTAGAGACAACTTGGAAAGATGACAAACTCGTTGCTATTTTGTCATTCGATTCGATGAATCATAAAATTCATGTGGATAAACCTTGCTGTAATATCCACACAACAACTCACAAAATACATACTCGATCGTACATTATGTAATGTTTTGTTATTTATATGGCAACAGTAGATATACATACATTTATATGCACATAGTATACATATGTATGTACATGTATAGGTTATGAATGCTTACAGAAATTATTTAACTTTTTAATTATGACTATACCCTTCGAATGAAACTCATTATTGTTCTTTATTTTATTCCAGAATTTTGGCTTCCAGCCCTCGCCTTGTTTTTTCTTGGAATTGTGCTTATCGTCGCGTCCATCACAGTAAGCTTAGCATTCTAAATGCATGCCTCATAACCATATTTTTACTTTATGTAATTATAAAAACTAGAATCGATTTTTACACCGTAATAAGGGGTTATGTAAAAAAACGTTTGATAAGGAACCTTTTTTCTCTTTTCCATTTTCTTGTCTAAAAACTAACATTTCCAGTGGGCGTTTAATTCAACCAATATTTTTATTACTGCACAGGGAATATTATTATTATAAATCTAATATGTATGTGTATATATGTATGTATGTATATCTACATATATTGGATATACATACACAGATACACATATAGTTCTGTAGGATTTAGTATATATGATTAGTATGCATAGTATGTTGAACAAGTGTGATGAGCACTTGTATCTGTGTGACTTTTGAATTGAAAACTTAATAAATATACTTTATTTTGACTTGTTGAACAGAAATCCTCCTGCTCGGTGATCTCGTCATTTGTTCTGAGCACTATTTTGATTGCTGGCTCCATCGCCTGCCTTCTCTGCTTATTCCTGTCTGGTGCAAACTGGGTGGGAATCATGCCATACTTCAGCGTCACAATTCTCCAATGGTTCTTCTACATGGTGGTGGTGGATTTCAGCCGCTATGAATGGGAACTCAAGCACTCGGATGACAAAGAGATGCTTGTGATTTCCAAAGCATAAAAATAGGAAATGAAAAGTAAATGTGAGGGAATCAAGATATTGAAAACAAGTATACATGTTGGTTTTGTTTAAATACAAGTATATATGTATATATGTGTAGATACTTCTGGAGTAGCAAGCATGTATAAGAAGAAATCCAAGTTATATGTACATTTTTGATCAAATGGTGGATGCTGGGGCTCGTGATTATTGACTGGTTGCACCAGGCTACATTTTGACGACTCACATGGAGTTATTGTCAAATTCATTTCTTTTACCAAGAAATCCTATTCATTTTAATGTTCCGTATTATGCAAACAGTTCTATAATATAGCCGTGTATATTTATGTACCACTCCATTTCCAATGTATCAAATGTAAGTATATCAACCCTTGTAGCGTTTTGATATACATATGTCTTGTCACTCTATAGATGATTTCTGGGTAAAGATACTGCATGTATCAAGTGTGTTAGGATGTTCCCTATATTGAATAATCGAATAATGTATGGAACTTTTGTGAATCATCTTTGTTTTGTATATTATTATATTGTGTAATAAGTTGCACTTGTGGCATGCGTTTATAAATGTATGTACTCCAATCTTGTTTTCTATGATCATCGACTGAAGGTTCCTCGTTCAATGAACAATTTAATATTGCGCTATAAAGATCCAATGTCTTCATTTATGATCGATCCTTAGGTTTGTGTTAAGTTTTATTTACTTACTGTTGTAACGTGCTAATAAGTTTAAGGTTCTCGCGAATGTGTATGTAAGGAATGTACCTGCTCCAATCTTCTATTTTTGTTCTCCGAGCTATTCGAGACTGCGTTTGGAGTTTATGACTGAAAATAAAGAATAAGCGTATTTAATTGTCTTGAAGCTACTCAGTTGAAAAAAAACAAATCCCTGTATCAGTTCGCCCTTTGCACGACTTCATGGTTCCAATCCAAATAGTATCGATGTCGGCATGCGGCTCTTTCTTTTTTAGTTAATTATACACGCATATACAAATAAAGTAGACAATACTATACACGAAAGTCTAATTTCAACTGTGCCACTTATTGCTGTGACAAACTTCAAGAAGAAACGAGGAGCGGTGGAGGCAACCAAAGAAGGATTGTATGCTGAGCAAAAGTGTTTCACCCTCTATCTCCATTTGGGAAAAGAAAATGATTATTAAATAAGTGTAATTGAATCATCTACACATGCTGACAAACAATTAGCAGGCATAGAGTTATGCGTGCATCCCTGAGCTCAATCAAATTATTAATTTATTCCCTGGCAAGCAAAGCGTTTTAATTTTTTCCAACCTCTCTTGTCACGAAGAATACTAAATGATGATACTACCTGAATTTACTCTTTTTTACGTGTCTTCCCATTGTACATGTCAACCTTAAGCATCTTATTTAAACTTGAATTTTAAACTACTCAAAGACAATACATTATGAAGCGAAAATTCACACTTTTGATTGCTCTTCCATGGATCAAAATATTTAGGTGTGCAAATCCAAGGCAGCCGAAATAATTACAAAAATATAACTTTGGTTAAATACAATATAATCAATACTATAGCATGTATATAAATGAAAATATTGAAATAAGTACATTGGCTTTGATTATAAACTACATAGAAAGTTCATTAAAACAGTCATACAAATTCATGGGAATCACCTGTACAAGTCAAATCTTCACATGAACTTGCAATTTGCACATGAACTATACAGTAGTTCAACTGCTTCTTTGATCTTGTCTACAATCCTTGATTTCTTAAGGATATTTGTTCCGCCGCAATTTCTTCAATGGCGTCGTTGACAAGTATTCCTTGTGTGAATGGTGCTGAAGATACTAGTATAATGATGCTAATACTACATGTGTTCAAACTCTTTACATCCTACACACCTTGACATATAAATGAAATTGAAAAACATGTTTCGTCAATATCTATAACTGGGGTGACGAAGATGCAAAATAGCAAAAAATTCTACATGTCATTTCCACTTATAAGGTATTGTCTTTGGAAGAGTGCTTTGGTATCATAGGGTGTTGTATGTAGTGAACAAGTCATCTGGAAGAGTAAACTGTCCAATTCGTCGCTCACACAGTTCGTGCTCTATCTTAATTCCCGTTCACACAAATTGTAATCCTGAAAGTTTAATAAGACAGATTATAGCACAGATAATATATAACTAGAACCCCACACGAACACACAACCTGTCATCAAATTGATTCATCATGATCATATGAAAGTGCACCACATGATTGTAACTTGTCAAAGGAAGATATTATTATGGACATAAAATATGTAACCTCAAATCATTATTCATCTATATAAATACGGACCTGTCAGTTGCTAAAAAAGGAAGAAGTTAACACCAACGCCGGCCACAAACCTGAGCATGACTAGCAGTTTCATAATTGACAACAATGAACATGCATCCTGTTTCATCATCACGAGTCGTTGACTGTCCGTGGTGGGAAACCCAATAGTTATCTCCCCATATTGGCCGAAATTTTATAACTGTGAAAAAAGTCTACGGACAAGGAAAAATTGAGTTAAACTTTTTTACCTGCAAGAATTTCATGTCGATGATTTAATAACCAGTATGCATATTGCTGGCTGAATGTGTATAGATGTAATTGATGAATCCTAATGACGTCAGTATAATTAAGGAAGGTTTTGTAAATATAAATTCCTGAGATTCTGTAAATATTGTTGAAGTAATAAAAATTGTATTGTATTGTATTGTATGTCTTTATTAACGTGTTATTCCAACTTCAGTACAATAATGACTGATCTTCCAGT